>APFE031260902.1:17245-93112 GCA_000404065.3 Pinus taeda
TTTTTCCCATTTTAGCTTTACTCCTTGAATATTTTTCGCATAGATCAGCGATTTCTTCAAAGGGTAAAACAGAAATGTCACCTTTACCCATCAAGTTGAGGTCATCCATGTATTCCTCTCAGATACCTTTCAAGAATATTGTGCGGGTCAGATCAAGAGGCATAGTTCGGTGTTTAGATTTTTGTAAGTTGTAGACAAACCGTTCCAAGTATTCCTCTAAGGTTTCATCCTGTTGTTGGCTCATTCTAAAGATGTCATCTTTAGAGTCTTTGGATCTGCAGTAGGGTTGATATTTCCTTAGAAATACTTTTCTCATACCATCCCAATCATTGATAGTATGCTCACCAAGCCTCATGAACCATCTTAAGGCTGATGCCTTTAGTGTCGCTGGAAAAAGTCTGAGCCTATGGGCATCATCAGTATAGCCATATGTCCGACATACAATGTCAAACTCAAACAAGAATGAGTCCGGATCTTCTGAAGCCATACCATAAAAGTTAGGTATCACTGATGGGGGTATGTTTTTCATTTTGATCTCATCATCTTCCTGTGGTTCATGTATGGGAAAAGGAAAAGTTAACTCTTATTCATCTCTCTGTCCTTGATGTGGCACTGATCCATCTCCTTCCTCAGCCATCTTAATATATTTCTCTGTATCAGAGTCACTTGTTTCAAAGAGGCGATTAAGGAAAGAGTGTTCAGTCTCTGGGGAGTGTTCAGTCACTGTGCTACTTTCTCCTTGTGTGGCAGACCTAGGAAAGTCCCTCTTCTATGATTTATGTGTTAATAAAGTTTTCCTTTCGATGAGAGTAAGTCTCTGCCCTGATTTTCGTTTATCCTCTAATGCTTGAATGATGTTTTCCTCAGCTGGTGTTGAATTATTTGCAGAGTCTGCTCCTGATGATGATGGGTTAGTTTTTGAATGGTGGGGGGTTCTTATGAATCTACCCTGATTGTCTCTAAGCCTAGGAATAAATGAACATGATTTTAACTGTGTTTTTGTTTATTTTTGCTTATTGAATTTTTTTTTATCCTTTAAGTACGCCTCCCCGACAACGGTGCCAAAATGTAGTGTCCTATCTAGTGTGCTAGACTGGGCTATATTTATTATCGACCAGGGAGCGTAGACTTAGAGGCGTGTGCCTAAAATATATAGACATAAGGGATCTAACCTAAGCCTACTCTTCCTAATTACAATGCTATGATTTGATTCAATATCAAACTATCAATTAAATATCAACTAAGCATCAAACCATGTATCACCATCAACTAAGATTCAATTCATAAAATGTTGTGTATCACTGTAATTAAAGATTTTGGTCTCCTTACAGAGACATCAAACATAAAACCTTTGTTCAGTGCTACTCAACATTCATGAAAATTCATTAACAATCATGCAAAGTGAAAATCGTAAGCAAAAAGTTCATGACAGTGCTTTACAAGGTAACCCTAGATCGAATCCCTTACAGGATATGATTCACGATCCAAATGATAGTCTATTCAAGCGCATGCATAAACATATAAACAACGCATTCATAAATACATAAATATAAACATCGATTTGATCACTGCGCATATATATCAATATCAAATATCAATCAAATACTCTGACTGTAAACGCAATTAAAATGACAACAGTATACCATGTACGCAGGGCCCATCCGCGTTCTTGGTATAGTGAGCTTGTTATCCCACGATCACCGAATCAAAACAACACACTGTGATTATAATGCAAGTCTATTTATATTAAAGTTGAAGCTCTGTTCATGAAACAATAATAGTGATAAAAACATAACCGAACATACAACTGGGTTCAGAACTTATATTTACATATGGTTCACATCCCTTGAAAATGGATGTACATTCATGAGCGGCTGTTGCCGCTTTTACCAAAACACAAAATGTTTCTATCCTAGCTAACACATATAAAAAAAAAAGGAAACAACTAAAAATCGATTTGGACTGTGACTGTGTGCTGTTGCTGCCTTTGTCGCCAACATGCCATGGTTGACCAGTCGTTGACCGCGCATGTAGGAGGGTTGTTTCCGATGCGGGATAGGTGCTTGTCCATGCTTGGACATTCCACTTTTCACCCATACCTTCCGCTTTGGCTTGGCTTTCATGCCACATGTCAAACAATAAGCCATTTATAGGATGTTGGGACTTCCTGTAGTCATTTTACCCAAAAACTCCTAATTTATTAACACAAAACCCTTAAATCAATTTAAATGCAATTCCATAACTATAAGACTATTAATTAATCAATTTCCAAGGCATCTGAGGGATAAATGATGAAAAGAGGTAGGTAATTGTCATGTTTTGGGAGGGAAAAAGGGGTCATAGAATGGTACCAACAAAACCCTAATTCACTTGCTACATGCCCTAGACAAGTCACCACATTGAATGCCATCATTCCTAAGAGTTTCCTGGCCTGAAGACATCCTAAAATGACTCCTTGAGGGACCAGTGCAACCTCAGTCAAGGGTAAATGTGTTACAGAGCACTTAGGCCCATTCAGGCCTGCTCTGCAGAGCACCTAGGCCCACTTTGATCTGTGTTGAGTGAGATTGAGTGAAATATTCATAGGGTTCTAGGAATATTCTTTCATTCTAGATAATTCTAGAAGATTCCCACCTCTTATCCTCTCCTATGAGCTCAAAATTGGATAGGAAATGAATCAAATAACCCCCTATCCTCTCATCCCTTCCTCCATGGAAACTAACTCCCAAATTGGAAATCCATTCAATGCACAATTTATGACAAAACCACCTCCATTTCTCTATAAATTGAGCACTCATCATAGTAATCAGGGGTTAGACTTTGAGAATTTGTAACGAGATACTATTGGTTTGAGGTTGGAGATCATAAGCAAGTATTGTTATGCTGCCGGAGTGTTGTGCTTTTGGCGTGATGGAGGATGGAACTCAAGCTCAATGAGTGACATGGGATTGGACTTATTTGGTTGTAACTCTTCCTTCTACTTAATAAAGTTGTTTACACCTGTTCCCATATTCTTGTCTTTATGTATGATGATTATATGTGCAAATTGTTTCGATTCCATTTGCTTATAGTAGATAGATCTCTTGCTTTCATTAGTTTTTGTCCCCTATTTATGATTTTAGGTACTTATTGAGTGGATTCAGTTCGAGAAGGAGTGACGAGAGCTACTCAAAGGAGACAAAGGGAAGTGAAAGATAATAAGTAGGTCCCTTGCCTTATTTATCTTCTATAGAAAAAGGTTAAACTCTTTAAATCTATTGCTCTAGGTGTAGCTACCCACCTAGGGAAATTGTGTTTATCTGTAGATGAAAAATTCCACATAACAAATTGGCGACTCCACTGGGGACCGATTATCGTTCCGGGTAGTTTATCTTCATCCTAGTACACCATAGTAGACTTACTTTCCTTCATTGATATTATTTCATCCTTTTTGAAGTGTTTTTTGGTAAAAATTGAGGTTAGATATCTTTTGATTGGCCTCTCTAGCACTAATGTAGGCTTGGTCAGGGGACAGTGCTCTACAGAGCACCCTTGGCTTAGAGACAGTGCTTTACAACGCCGTTATTCCCACTCTAACCTGCGTTGATCCTTCTTAAGCTTAAATACCCATTTTTGGCTTGGATTTTTCCAATTTTGCTTCTGAAGTTGTTTATTTAAAGATCAATGTTTCTATGGTTCTGAAATCAACTTGTATCTCTTCTCCTAGCCATACTTTGACCTTGATCATTTAGTGTTTCTTAAGAGTTTTATTTGTCTTTATCAATTCATTGTCAAAGTTAGTTTATAGTCGATTAGTCTCTTCTAAAAAAAAAGTGTCGTAAAGTCTTCATTTATTTCGAAAAGGAATTGTCGTAAAGTCTTCGTTCTTACAAAAAGTTTGATTGATTGTATGTCCATTAGTTTCATTTTGTCCATCTCAACATTAAGGGAATTGAAAAGAAAAACTTGCATTGTGCCTTAAAAATTTTGTATGTGCTTATAGTAATAGCTAGGGAAATTGCATTAGGTGTTCTCTTTGCTCTTTGTCAAAGATCTGATTGCTCTATCCCCTACTAGCTACGGTTTTCATTGTTAATTGAATGAAAGAATGTTTCTCATGTTAGTTGCATTCTAGTAATCACAAACACAAATCACATGGTGAACCTTGAAAGGCAAATTCTTAAGAAGATCAACTTAAAAGTTATCTCAATTAACCTAATGGAGCATTGTAACTTAACGCATAACATTTAGAGGTCTAGGCTAGAGACGTGTTCCGGCGTCGTTAAACATAGTAGCTATCACTAAATTTTCTGCGATACATTCCAAGTGTGATACCTCATTCCACGTACATGAGTATATCATAGCTCATCCACATACCTTCGAGTATATAGGGCAGCGTTACAATATGTAAAGTATAAAGGAATGCTCTCACTGTGCGGTTTTGCATTAGATAGCGCTAACACGGATTGGGTCTCCACGTACTTTTGGGTATATATGGGAGGACTACTTTAGGTTTCTATCCATCCTTAGCTAACTGAGTCGACTGCCTTGTACACTATGACACACTGAACATAGCATTCGTGGAGATTGCCTGCCCATACTTCTCGGTTCGCTGGGAGGCATTCTGCAGTTCATAGTTGCTTGGTAATTCTTTTGCCTAGATTATCCCTCTTTTGTTTTGTTACGTTATTTTGATTAAAATAAAATTAATTGACCTCAGATAACATCCTCCATGCTCATTCCTCAGTTGATCTTAGGTTAAGACATATGGCAATAACTCTGGAGCCCACCGATCAAGGAATTCCTTCTGATGGGAATCCTAGTCCTTTTCCTCCTTATATGGCTACATTGTCCCTTCCGGGATTTACCATTGGCTTGCTAGTATGGTTGTTTTCAACCTCCTTGGTTCAAAAAGTCATGATTTCTCCACAATCGAGTACTCCTCCAACTGGACAAAATCAACATCTAGTTGATCCTAAAGTTGGCCCTTTGCCTTCTTCCTCGGTTTTTCTTCCCCCCTTTCTTCCTCTTCACCTAATGAAAGTATTGACACTAGTAATCAAGTGGCTAAGAAGAAGAAATGGAATAAGAAAAAAGAAGAAGAAAATTCAACATGGGGACAACAAATCAACCATTGCTTTGAATGCAATTTCTGATAAGAAACAGTCCGATAAGACTCACAAAGTTCGACATCCATGCAAACTTTGTACTGGAAACCATCTTCTTTGAAATTTTCTTGATATTCCTCAGACCTTATAAGAATGTTCTTCTTGTTCACATCGTCCTATGTCATCAACTTCTAGAGATCATGCTGGTGACACACCATCAACTAGTGGTAGTAAAGTTCGTGGAAACAAGGGTAAAGTTAAGTTTCCCTGTAGGTTATGTGAAAGGAATCACCCCATTCACCTTTTTCCCTGTCTGGATGAAGCCAAAAAAGTGTTGGATAACTGTCCTACTTCTCTGAAATGAATTCCATCTGGTTACAGGAGACTCTTCCTTAATCCCTCACTAGTTAATAAAGTGATTGACCCAAATCAATCGTCAGTCAAACCCACTCTCTATGAATGTGAATCGCATGAGTATATACATGACCAATCACAGGTCGAGAAAATAGTTGACCCAATTTTACCTTCAGTTTATCATACCTTTCCTGAAGATAGTGAATATGATACCACTCAGGTTCTTTTTGTTTCTTTAGATTCCAATGAGATTGGGGGAAATCCTCCTATTCCATCAAGACATGAGGAAAATCCTCTCGCTCTCGTAACTCCAGGGGTTAAATCTCCTGTTTCTACGATACCCCCTCCAAGTAGTTTAGTCACTTCCTTCGATTGGAATCGACTGACAGGATGTCATCTTCCTTCTTATGTGCCTTTCCAGATCATAGTATAGGTTTGTAATATGATTGTACCTGAAACTATTATAGATGAAGGTGCATTAGTGAGTATCCTTTCCTCCATTGATTTGCAAGCGCTCAGTTTGCTGCCACATGTGCCTGTTACCTAGAATCTTTTGGATTTTAATAGAGGAACCAATCAACCATTAGGGAACCTTCCTCAGTTTCCTATTACTTTGGGAGGAAAAATTGTTTATCTCAATGTGATGGTAGCCCCAGACCCTTTAGATTACAATTTACTTCTTGGGTGCGACTATGTTTATGACATGGGAGCTATTGTTTCAATACTCGTTCAAGTGATGTGTTTCCCGCATGAAGGCAGAATTGTCACCATTGACCAGCTTTCATTTCTCGGTCCAAATATGGCTTCCAGTTAACCATCTTCCCTAAATGGTCCTTTTGTCCCAATGATATCTTCCCTGCCACAGTTTAATTATGTAGCAACCCATTCCATGGCTACATCAACTTACGATCAATTAAGTGATGTTGTGCATCATGTACTGGGGGCATTGGAACTAGATCTCTCTAATGGATTCCTTGCTACATATCCCTTCCAGAGAATTGTTTGATGAGAACCTCTTGGAAGTCATGACCTCTGATGGGTCATGATCAAGGAATATGAGGATAGTTCATTTTCTTGTGTCAACCTCATTAAAAACTGAACCAAAGGGTATGAGGATGGTTCCTGGTCTTGTGTCAACCTCGTTAAAAAATGAAACAAAGGGTATGAGGATAGTTCCTTGTCTTGTGTCAACCTCATTAAAAAATGAAACAAAGGGTATGAGGACAGTTCCTTGTCTTGTGTCAACCTCGTTAAAAAATGAAACAAAGGTTATAGGAGAGTTCCTTGTCTTGTGTCAAGCTCGTTAAAAAAATGAAACAAGGAATATGAAGATAGTTCTTTTATTGTGTCAACCTCATTAAAAAATGAAACAGGCCCCACACCAGAGTTCCTTGTCTTGTGTCAAGCTCGTTAAAAAATGAAACAAGGAATATGAGCATAGTTCCTTGTCTTGTGTCAAGCTCGTTAAAAAATGACACAAGGAATCAAAGTAGAGTTCCTTGTCTTGTGTCAAGCTTGTTAAAAAATGAATCAAGGAATCTGAGTTGAGTTCCTTGTCTTGTGTCAAGCTCATTAAAAAATAAAACAAGGTCCCCTAGAGCAAAGTTCCAATTCGAGTCTTTGATTAGATCTCATAAAATCCGAGTCGAGTCTTTCACGTGATCTCATAAATGAACCTTCATTCCATCCACTTGATAGCCACGAGTAATCTACTTAGGTGAATGCAATGAAGCTTGGGGGGCATGCACCTAGAATCAAGTCATCATGATGGAGGCATGTAAACGAATCCAAGCATATTTTTTCATTTCAAGCTTGTGTAAACATGAAACTGAATCCAAGCATAGTTCCCTATGGTTCAAGCTTGTGTAAAAATGAACCTATCTCCATTTTAACCCTTTTGATTGCCATTCTATCAACGTTTTCTATTAGATGAGCTTTGGTTTCTCTCCTTCCATCATCACTATCTACTTGGCCAATCATATGCTTTCACTTGGTTGTTTTACCCTTTTTGAGGAATAGTTGCAATGAGTGGTCTTATTAGCTAGCCTCTTCACATAAATCAACATGTTTTAAGAAGTTCCAACAACACTAGAACTAGTTGCTATCCTAGACACCACTTGTTCCTCTAAGTGGAGTCCTCTTCAAGCTCTTTTGAGACTCTCGAAATATGAAAACATTGTCGAGCACTTGTTCTTTTCAACTCATTAATGAATTGGAAATGAAATCTACTCAGTATAAGTTTAACCCTTTTCCGAACTGCGATATATTACTTATGAAAAAGTAATACGTTGATCAAACGTGGTCAATAGGTTCTCTCTCATATTATTTTATACTTTTTTGGACTTGAGAGACAAATCTATGAAAAAGAACTTGTGGATTTTTTTTGTCCCTTTTCAAACTCTCTAAACATGAAAAGGACCAAGTTATCATTGTCGTTAAACTCGTTAAAACATCAAATAGCGAAAAACTTGCCCATCATGACAAGCTCGAGTTTCACCATCACTGGACTCATTAAAACATCACATAGTGATGGATTCACCCGAAGGGTGGAATTATACAACAAGAATATTTTATCCTCCTCAAGTTTGATAAAAAATAAAGAGGTACTAGTCAACAATGACTGGGGAAAATAGAAAAGGGGTAAACCACTTTATGGTAGCAGGTCTCTCTTTAACATGACACTTTCACATCATCTTTGTGACTACTTGGGTTGGGTTATCTGCTTGAGGGTTATCACACCTATGGTCTATCATACCATCCATTACTTTGGTTTTGGGTCAGTGCTGCCAATTCATTTAGTGTCGCCGACATGTTCAAGAGAATTCACTCAGTTAAAATTCATCCTTTGCAATACTCATAAACCTTCATTTTCATGACTACCATTCTTGAACCTTGTTTCGTCAGTCACATTACATCTCCAAAATCATTACACTCGTTTCGTGTCGTTGATGTGGGATACATCAAGGCCCTCCTGCAACGAGTCGCTTCTTGTCGACATCAACACATTATCTGAGAAGTTAACTCAGAAACACCCTTCTAGTACCTTGAGGCTTGCATACATCAATGGTAGGTTTCTCATTTCCAGTGATAGGTTGATAGCACTAGCCTTCAACCGAGAGACTTTTTATGGTGTTTGACATAAAAACATCTATTCACACCATGAAGAATGTACTGCAGTACCTTGAGAATTATTATCATTATTGGGGATTTCTCTCGCATTTGTTAGCAACTTACATCATTAGCTGGTAATTAGACATCATCTTCCCATGTTCGACTTCAAGTCACATATTCATATGGTTAGACTCGTACTTGAGCAAACGATTGAATGATATAGAAGACCCGAGATCTAGTTTCATCGATCCGGGCTACTATTTTAGGAGAGTACTAAATCATCTCTAGGATGGCTTTACATAGATGGTCATCCTATCATGGGTCTCTATCTGTAGACAACTATCTGATTTATGTACATGTAATGAAAAGTTTAGATGTTGAGCATGGGTATGCCTTTCCTCAGCGAATCATGAAAAATCTAAAATATCATGATATTATGTATTGTAATTGATGTAGGTCACCATCCGCTTCAGAACCTCCTCATCACATCATAAAGCATATCACTCGACATTATCATTTTTGACTTCATGCTTTACAGGGAAACTATTACAGATCTATTTGGGCACATCACTCCCATCATTTAGATTATTACTTTTAGGGCTCATCAAACCCTAATTCAGTTGCTACATGCCCTAGACAAGTCACCACATTGAATGCCATCATTCTTGAGAGTTTCATAGCCTGAAGACATCTTGAAATGACTCCTTGATCGACCAGTGTAGCCTTGGTCGAGGGTAAATGCACTACAGAGAATTAGGCCCATTCAAGCCTATTATGCAGAGCACCTAGGCCCACATTAACCTATGTTGAGTGAGATTGAGCGAAATATTCATAGGGTTCTGGGAATATTCTTTCATTTTACATCATTCTAGAAGCTTCCCACCTCTTATCCTCTCCTATGAGCTTGAAATTGGATAGGGAATGAATCAAATAACCTCCTATCATCTCATCCCTTCCTCCATGGAAACTAACTCCCAAATTGGAAAGCCATTCAATGCCCAATTTATGACAAAAACACCTCCATTTCCCAATAAATTGAGCAATCATCATAGTGATCAGGGGCTGGACATTGACAATTTGTAAGGAGATACTGTTGGTTTGAGGTTGGAGATCATAAACAAGTACTGTTATGCTAGCAGAGTGTTGTGCTTTTGGTGTGATGAAGGATGGAACTCAAGCTGGATGAGTGACATGGGATCAGACTTCTCTGGTTGTAACTCTTTCTTCTACTTAATAAAGCTGTTTACACCTTTTCCCATATTCTTGTCTTTATGCATGATGATTATATGTGTAAATGCTTTTGATTCCATTTGCTTATAGTAGATAGTTCTCTTGCTTTGATTGGTTTTTGTCCTTTGTTTATGATTGCAAGTACTTATCAAGTGGATTCAGTTTGAGGAGTGATGGGAGCTATTCAAAGGAGACAAAGGGAAGTGAAAGATAACATGTAGGTCCCTTGTCTTATTTATCTTCTATAGAAAAAGGTTAAACTCTTTAAATTTGTTGTTATAGGCATAGCTGCCCACATAGGGAAATTGTGTTTATTCGTAGAAGAAAAATTCCACATAACAGGGACAGATAAAGGCCCATAAAATAGCCAATGAGACCACGATTAACCAACTGCAGGGTGCAAGAGTGGGCCTGCGTGGCACATATCTCAATCTTGGGTATCTTTTTTGCCTTCTTCACAAACTTAGACTCACCCTATTTACAGAACTTCAGAGCTGGAGCCACTAATACATTGAAGGCTATGATCTCTGTAAGAAGTGGCAATGCCTGGGAAGGCTCTGACATTTGAAGAAGCTCTCACTACCCTAGATTAGCAAAAGCGAGCGACATGACAACCCTAGTAGACCGAAAATGCCTCTGCAAAAGAGTCGATTGCCACACAAAAAAGCCTAAACTGTCCTAAATAAGAAAAAAAGAGAGGTCAAAGCCCAACCAGAGGGGGGGAGGACCCTTCGTGGGGGCCCAAGCTACCGAATACAATACCAACTCCTCACACCATTGTTAGGTCAAGCCACCACCCTCAAAGCGCTCCTCTCCAAAAACCAACTCAAAATATATGAAATGTTTTAACTTAAGTAACAATATTAACCTATTGGAAGCTATGAATATCATTACATGAGATGGAAAAAACTACAAAAAGAGAGGGACCAAATAGTACTAGAGTTCACCAATATACTCCACACCTTGTACACCAAGATGGGTATCAAAGACTTTGAGTGACATCTGGTGCTCAATTATTGTGACTATTTGATAGACACAAGTAATGTTGAGAGGGGGAGTGAGGGTGAATCAGTATTACAAATATATTATTTAAAAAATTGCACTTAAAACTTATTCAAAAATTTAGTTCAAAAGATGTAACAAGATCATGCACATGAAAAACATAAACAAACATCACATGTAGACACTTGTATTTTAGGTGGAAAAAGCCCCCTCCAGGGAAAAAATCCACTGAAGTTTTTGATGCTTCTTCTTATTATATATTGTTTCAAAATAGTATCATTTACATTACATCAACTAGATACAACTAGCAATGGAGCACCCACCCCTTGACAGAAATGAGAAATTTTGGCCACAACCGACTTGGAGCACCCACTCCTACAATATATAATCAACATGCACTTAGCTTAAAGCCCCTGCTCCAAGTGAAAATAATTCTTCAACAAGATATTATAATTTAGAACTGAAAATGTTGTTACATAAATAGAACTAGCATCAAGTAATCACACTCATGCAGCCACAATTTCACACTCCAAATGAGAGAAAAAATATCTCCACAAACACTCTCCAAATTGATCTTCAATCTCTACAAAAAAACTCTGAAACACTATTGACGAATAATTTATGAAGCACACTGCAATACTAAATCTCAAAAACTTCTCCTACAAACACTATTTTTTTCACCTCCTCTTCATGCACACTCACTCACTCACACTGCTAGATAACCAACCAAATGAGCAAGCTTTCTTTTCATATTTGTAATTTTTGGAAATGATTAAATCAATAAATTCTCCAGATGATGGAGCTCACCTAAAACCTTTTCTCATGATTCAAATTTGATTGAGATAGCCTTCTTGGCCAAATCAAGCCACTTACTCCACTAGCCTTTTGATATTTTAAACTTTGATCGACTTTTAGAGGCCCCATGACTTTTTTCCATAAACTTTGACCATAAGCTTCACAAAAAACCAAATAATTCCAATTGTGTGAGCGAAATCCGGGGAATTTTTTTTGTTTTCCTTCAACCACATGGACAACACAACAAAATCATGGTTACAACCACTCCCATAACATAGTCTACCAGTGGTTGGAGCTTTCAACCACTTGGATGAGCTATCATGGATGTGGTGTGGAAAAAGTATGGCCTAAAACAAAATTCTTTCCCTCAAACTTGGAGTAGAGCATTAGGAGGTCATGAAAACCTGCAAATTAGCCTTCCAAGGCCATCTTGACATCAAAAAACCAACTAAATGACTCAACGAGACTCGACACACAACATCAACTAGACTTCTAGCAAAGTATGGGATCAACTTCAAATGAGGATTTTGTTAAGCTATTCTGACACATAGGAAATAGTTAAGTATAACTTGGTCTAGAGTAGAGTTAGGTAAAGTGTGTTTCTTTACTATGTCCTTTTGTAACTTACAATCCAATGGTCATGATATGTTCTAGACATGAAGTGATCTGACAGTTCATTCTCTCCTCAGTATTACCGACACTTGATCCATGGCTTAACACCCAATTGGTCCATGATCTCTATCTAAAGAGCATGGAGGGTCATTTGTATTGTAACAATTCATGAGAGAAGCTTATGTAAATTTTCATTCTTTTATTAATAAATTGTCTGAAGTGGTCGTGTTGGCTTAGGCTATGGACTATTTCCCTCTTTGAGGGTTTTAACCACGTCAAGAATATTGGTGTATTGTTCTGTGATCTATTTGAGAGTGGTGTCCTTTAGTGTTGTGCCTGAGGAACTTACCCTGTAAATTCCTACAGATTTTTTACTTCATAACACCTCTTCTATTGGTTGTGGAGCATGATTATCTTCTTTATTCAGAGGCATTGCTGCACTGGACCCCAGTTCTTAATGGGGTAGCAACACCACTCGTTTAATCGTCATCAGGGGGGTCCATGGGGGAGTGACGACTATTTTATGAGTCATTCATTTGGGAGATTATCTAACAATATAAGTTATGTTTAATTTAGTGTTTTTTCCCCTTGAAGGCAGCCCCTCTATATATATGAGGCAATTGTATTATGGTTGTGTATATGTGCATTCTAAGCGATAAAGAGAGAGGAGACTGTGTGAGAGTGAAGAGGAAATTACAATAGATATGTTATAGATTGTATGTCTTCATTTTGCTGGATAATATAAAAGGAATGATTGGTTTTTTCTCCGTGTACGTACCCTAAATTGGGTGAACCACATATATATGTGTCTCTCTTGTTTTATGTGTTTTCTGTGTTTTTGTTTTTGCAATATTATATGTGTTCCATTTCTCTGTAATATATAATTTTCTAACAATTTGCATAAGAGTCGAACGTCTATTTGGATGGGAAACGTGCATGAATAAAGGGTTGCTAGTTCGAGTGGGAGAAATGGTGAAAGATGGTAAGTTTAGGGTCGATAAATTTAACGGTCAAAACTATTAGCTATGGAAGATGCAGATGGAATATTATCTATATCAGAAATATTTGTACCCACCATTGAGCAGAAAAAAAAAAATAAGTCAACGAGTATGAAAAACACAGAATGGGAGATTCTCGATAGAAAAAGCACTCTGAATAATATAGTTGTGCTTGCCGACATCAGTATCCTCTAATATTTCAAAGGAAACGAAAATAGAGGGTTTAATTATGGCATTAGAAAAACTACATGAAAACCCCTCATCCTCAAATAACTTATTTCTTATGAAACTTTTATTTAATATGAATATGTCAAAAGGAGGATATGTTGTTGATCATTTAAATGAATTTAATACGGATAGCGGTCAGTTATGTTTTGTAGGGGTAAATTTTGATGATGAAATTAGGGCTATGTTAATGGTGTTCTGATTGCCAAAAAGTTGGAATGGTTTAGTTATGGCCATTAGTAACTATGTCTCTGGATCTAATACTTTAAATTTTTATGATGTTGTTAGTGCCATCCTTAGCGAGGAAATGTGGCAGAAAATCTCTGGTAAGACATCAGGTAATTATTTGACTACAGAGACTAGGGTGTTACAGGTCTATTTCAGCACATCACTCTCGATGATAAGATCAAATCAGTGTAAACAAGGTCTCTCAAACACTACTTTAGTTGCTACATTCCCCAGACATGCCACCTCATTGAGTTCTTTCATCCATGAGAGTTTCTTGACTTCAGACCCTGCTGAAGTGCTTCCTTGGGTCACCAGTGCACCCTTGGTTAGGGGTAAGTACTCTACAGAGTAGGTAGCACCATTCAAGGTTTCGTCACAGAGCACCTAAGCCCACTGAAGCCTATGCTAGGCGAGAATCCTCGAAATGTTCATTGGATCCTAAGTATATTCCTCCTTTCTAGAGCCTTCTAGAAGGAACCTAGCTCCTATCCTATCAAGATAAGCTCGACTTAGGATAGCCTTGGATCATCTAATCCTCTATCCTCTCATCCCTTTGAACATGGAAACTAATCATCCAATTATGGAAAACCATTCAATGCCATATTAATGAAAAAACCACTTGCATTCATATATAAATTAGCCTCCCATAATAGAGCTAAAGAGCTGGGATATTATAGAGAAATATTGTTGGTTTAGAGACTTGAAATCATTATCAAAGTAATGTTATGTTGTTGGATTGATGTTGCTATTGGTGTGATGAGGGCTTGGACTAAGCTGGATGAGTGACATGAGATCGAACCACAATGGATGTAACTTCTCCTTCTATCAATCAATAAAGTTGTTTCTTCCTTTTCCAATACTTTTGTCTATATCTATGATGAAGGTATGTTCAAATGTTGTCGATTCCATTTGTTTACAATAAATGGGTCATATTCTTTGATTGTTGTTGTCTTGTATTTATTTTGGCAAGCACCAATTGAGTGAATTCAGTTTGAGCGGGAGTGACGGGAGCAACTCAAAGGAGATAAAAGGAAGCAAAGGATCACAAGTAGGTTCTTTTATCTTATCTGTTTATTGTAGGAAAAGGTTAAACATATTTACTTCAATTGTTCTAAGTGTAACTACCCACTTAGGAAAGATATACTTATCTGTAGGTATAAATTCTGTATAACAAATTGGCCACCATACTGGGGAATGACCATCATTCTTGGTAGTTATCCCTTGTCTTTGCAACACCAGTAGACTTTGCTTGAGTTCATTTACCTATATTCAGTCATTTTGAAGCTTGTTTGGTCAAAATGTGTGCTTATTGTGTGTTGATAGTGCTCTCTAGCATCAACGCACTATTTTTCTTGACACAGTGTGCTGCAGAGCAGCCTTAGCCTAGAGACAGTGCTCTGCAATGCACTGTCTCCCACTTAGGGCTGCGTTGGTCCCTCTCAAGCCAAAAACCCATCTTTTTGCTTGATTTTTTCCAAACTGTTCCACATCTTGTTTGTTGAATGGTCAATGTTTCTCTATCCTTGAAGTCCAAATTAGCATTTCTTTTCCATGCCCACTTTGGCTTTGTTTGTTCAATGTTTCTTTATGTTTTCTTTATCATTATCGAATCAATCCCAAAGTTAACTTATATTGATTATTCTTTACTTTTCTGAAAAAGAATTCTTGTAAATTCTTCATTTCTTTGAAAAAGAAACTATTGTAAAGTCTTCATTTCTTTGAAAAATAAACTGACGTAAAGTCTTCGTTTCTTGTGAAAATCATTGATTGATTGTTTGTGCATTTAGTTTCTTTATGTTCATCCAAGCATTAAAGGAATGAAAAGAAAAACATTCATAATGAATTTAGAAGTTTGTTTGTGCTTGTAGGAATGTGCCGGATGTGAAATATTTTCATTTATGGATGGCTTTTCTGGCTATAATAAGATCAATATCCATCCAAAAGACTAATCTAAAACTGCCTTTATTTGTCCCTAGGGCACATTCACATATAGGAAACTCCTTTCTAGTTTGAAAAACACTGGGAAAACTTTTCAGAGGGCAATGAATTATGCCTTCCATGACATCAAACACATCTTTCAACCCTATCTAGATGACTTACCTGCTCATTCGGAAACAGGTTGATCACCCGCAACATTTGAGAGCCATCTTTTTATGGTGCCGACACTACAAAATTTGACTCAATCCACATAAATGTGTGTTCTGTGTTGGTTCGGGTCATTTGCTTGGTTTTGTAATGTCCAAAGAAGGAATTTGACTCAACCCCTTGAAGGTTAAGGCGATTATTGGTCTGCCTCCACCTTCTAATTTACTACAATTACAGAGACTCCAAGGGAAGGCTAACTTTATAAGGAGATTCATTCCCAACTATGCCGAAATGGATAAAGGATTCACTCGTATTTTGAAAAAGGGAATTCCCTTCCATTGGGCCTAGGTTGTGCAAGCTTCCTTTGAACCTCTCAAAGATACCTTGATCAGAGTGTCATTAATGTATTCCCCTAATTATCAGAAAAACTATTTCTTGTATCTCACCACTGCAGATACAACCATTGCTATGGTTTTAGTCCAAGAAAAAAGATGGGATTGGACATCCGATCTATTATTTGAGTTGTAATCTCATATTGAGAAGCTAACTTTGGCTTCCGTTCAAGTTGTACAGATATTTTTCCATTATATCCTGGTCTGAAAGACCACTGTCATTTCGGATTGCAACCCTATGACATAAATCCTGTCGTGTCAATTGCTGGGGGGAAATATTCAAAATGGATCATAATTTTGCAGGAATTTGATCTAGAATTCATCAAATCCAAGTCAAAGAAATCTCTAGTTTTTGTCGAGCTTCTTTGCGACCTTCCCTCTACTACCATCGAATCAACAATGGAACCATCAATTCCGGATGAGTCTTTATTTTGGATCTCATCATCTAACCCTTTGTATGGAGATATATTGATCTATCTCCAAACCCAAAATTTCTAGTCCAATACCTCTCACTTGCAACAGCGACACATTTGATATCAAGCCAAAGATTATCTCATCATTGGCAACACCCTTTACTGTCACGGTATCGATACGTTTTTCAGTAGGTGCCTCATACATGAGGAAGCTGAGAAAGTTCTAAATGATTGTCATTCTAGTGCTTGTGGTGTACATTTATCTGGCTATGCTACCGCACAAAAAATTCTCCGTGCTGGTTACTTTTGGCCTACCATATTTAACGATTGCATTACTACAATCAAAAGTTGTCATGCATGCCATATTTTTTACCGTAAAACTCGATTACCACCTGCACCACTGCATCCTATAGTCCCTGTTGGACCATTTGAAAAATGGGGCATTGATTTCATGACATGTAATCCTCACTCAGCCAGGGGGCATTGGTATATTATTACTATTTGACAAAATGGGTCGAGGTGATGCCTACATTAACCAATAGTGGTGAGACAGCTGCACTTTTTTTCTTCAACCATGTGGTTGTACGGTTTGGTGTACCACAAGCTATAATTACAGATCATGGTTCACATTTTCATAATCACATGATGACTGAATTAACTACCAAGTTATGACTCTTACATGATAGTTCTACTCCTTATTATCCCTAAGCTAATGGACAAGTTGAAGACATCAATAAAGTCCTTAAGCGAACACTTCAATGAATGATAGGAGTTCTCAAATGAAACTGGTATTTGATCCTATACTCAACTTTGTGGGCTTACTGAACCTCAGTAAGAAACGCAACTGGATTCACACCTTTATAATTGGTGTATTGTGTTGAGGCAATCATTCCAATACTATGTGAGATTTCATCACTAAAACTCGCAATTGATTTGTTACCTGACACTTCTGATGAGGAAGCACGTTTCTTAGAACTCATCCATATAGATGAAACACGTCGTGAAGCCGCATTGGCCAACGAAGCACATAAAAAATGAATTAAGGCATAATATGACCACAATGTCAAGCCTCGAATATTCTCCGAAGGAGACCTAGTCTTGCTTTATGATCAAGAAGTTGTTAAATTAGGAACATGAAAATTTGAACCACTATGGATGGGCCCCTAAATTGGCAAGCATGTTTTGGCAAAAGGCACTTACGCGTTGGTTAATTATGATGGAATTCCATTATTGCAGCCCCGAAACGGGTTGTATCTTAAACGTTACTATGTTTGATTGTGCATACTAAAAACACTGTATATATGCTTTGATTGCGTGTGTGTGTCACAGTATGACTTTTAGAGTTTTTATGTGGTTAGTAATCTGCTTTTCATTTGCTGTAGATGTCAGAATATTTGGAACCATTTGTTGGTTATGCCAATGTTGCTAGTCATAGTACACAGAACCTATCCTCTCTAGCATGGGCCATATTCGCTCCAAGTTGTGAGTTACTGAGTTTTCAAAGGATTTGTATTGATCGTTCTATGAACAATATCGTTGAGTATAGTGCATTGATCAAACTCCTCTATGATGTGATTTCACTTGGCATTCGTTGAATCATCATTAAGCTAGACTCACAACTTGTCGTACTACAACTTACGAATGTTTATACGATCCGAAATCCAACTATTCATCCTATATTCCTTAGAGTTCATCTCTTGGAAAGACATTTTGATTACATTCAATATCAACACATTTCCATAAACTTTAACACATGGACTGATTCTTTAGTGAATTACATGTTAAACAGACATTTACGACATATCTAAAGAGTAAATTTTCAATTCACATCAATATTTGAATAGGATTACACATAACCATACAAGAAAACTGAAAGTAAAATAGATAGATGTTCAAATTTTTTACAAAAATTTGTGTCCAAGGCATGTTGATCATCTAACCTCAAAACCTAAAAATGAATATATTAAATCATCCTAAGTAAATCTAATGATACTCATGATAATAGGTCACTTCTTGAGCTATCATGCACAATAGCCTCATCCAATGGCTAGGTACACCAATAGTATGGCATTGTATTCTCATCGGTAACTCCTCAATCCGAACATCTAGTATACTGAGGGTTAACCCCTATATATGATGCTACAACTCTACCAGTGTCTCGATCAGATCTAAATCCTGGAGAACTGCTCTTCTGACATTTCTCCCCACTAGTTCACCTGCCTCTTGTTGATGACCCATTGGTCGAACAATGCCAGCATTTGTATACATGAGAACATTTTTAGTTTAGTCTTGAAAACATCAAAAAACACAAAAACATGTAAAAGCTCAAAAAATAAAAAATACATGGTCAAAACAATTTACCTATAGCTCCCCATTGAGCACCCACTGGTAATCTCAAATCTAGATCTCTATAGAAATAAATCCTTAAATATGGATGCTCCTCGATGATAATATGTTGTCGATGGAGCCACCTGAAGAATGCAGTAGAAAATGATATTGATGACTGACCAGAATGTCTAGCCATCAACTCTGCCCATCTCTGTATCTGTGGATCTCTAGGACAAGCTAAACTCAGTGTCACATGCTGAGGTTGCATCAATGGAATTTTATCCAAAGTAAAATTGATCGAGATCAATCCATAGCTAAAAATTTTCATCCCGCTTTTTACTTTAGTCAATTGTTGTTTCATCATAGGGAATATTGCCTCACACCAGTTGAACATAGTTGGCTTCAGACACTCGAGCACATACTGCATGTATGATCTATTCGTGACATGAAGTGTCATGCTACCCACCTTCTTTCCGATAGTAAAGAGGATTGTTCACAAGGGCATATCATGAACATCCCTGATGTTTATCTTTCCATCTTTGATAGACTGTGTACCTGGCCAACAGAATTGTCGAATGTAGTCCCTCACTAATTCACCCCCGCAGGCAAAACCTGAAAGAGAAATGGGGGCACCACATCTCGACAATCCTGTGAGAAAGTAAATATGTTTGATCAATATAACAAACACTTTGTCCCCGATGTGATAAAACTGTTCCGCTGGATCCCATGAATGAACCAAGAACTACAATAGTTCTAACTATTGCCTCATCCTGGATAACCTGAAATATTTGAGTAACCCACAATCTCTGAGGGCCTCAACAGTACCAGAATCATTTAGGGCAACCATATCCTATTCTTCATTTTCTCTTCCACACCATGTGATACCTATTCTGATCCGATCAAAGTCTGAAATCACAACATAAACTTAGTTAGGATCAATTTCATGCAAAAAACTAAAGATATTTTGGGTAGAAATGATGAATCAAATTTCTAAATTACCCAACGCACCCCCTGATCTTTAAACAGTGTGATATAGAGCAATTTCCCTTTTGTTTGATTGCTCTGCAATGTAGTTTTTGATGCATAAGGGGGTGTGTTGATCCTAGGGCATAATATATTTACCCTAGGGACCCCAAAACAATAACAATTATGCCTTAAATTGAAAAATAATGACCTTAAATGAAAGCGAAGAGGTAGATCTACTACCTGATCCTGACAACACGAGGAATGATCCACAGAATCTCCCGCAGTTAGCTATTGAAGTTTGAGGTAAAAAACTGGTTTAGAGCACAAAACTGAATCGTAAATGTCAAATGGTAAAATGACTTGGTAAATTCTTCTTTTATGGTTATGTCATGTTCATTAAGTGAATAAAATATAGTTTTTACTTATTTTTACTAATGAAACAAGTATGTTTAATCTATTTGGTGGTTCTTTGAGTAGGTTTATAGCTGACATAGTGAATTTGACGTGCATGATAGTAAAATGTACTTTTTACCACATAGCATACTTTTATCTCTTTTTCGAGCTCTGTTAAACATAAAAAAAGGAACCCCCCTAGAGTCCTCTTTTAGCTCTTTTCAAACTCTCAAAATATGAAAATATTGTCGAGCACTTGTCCCTTTCAGCTTGTAAATGGATTGGAAACGACATCTACTTAGTATAAGTTTAACCCTTTTCCGGACTGAGATAGATTACTTACAAAGAAGGAATACGTTGATCGAACATGGTCAATAGGTTCTCTCTTGTATTATTTTACCCTTTTTCAGACTTGAGAGACAAATTTACGAAAAATAACTTGTGGATTTTTCTTTTTGTCCCTTTTCAAACTCTTTAAATGTGAAAAGGACCGAGTTCTCATTGTCGTTAGATTTGTTAAAGCATCAAATAGCGAAAAAAATTGTCCATCATGATAGGACTGATTTTCACCTTCGCTAGACTCATTAAAACATCACATAGTCATGGATTCACTCGAAGGGTAGAATTATACATCAAGCATATATTATCCTCCTCAAGCTTGTTAAAAAATAAAGAGGTACTAGTCAGCGATGATTGGGGAAAAATGGGAAAAGGGGTAAATCACTTTATGGTAGCAAGTCGCTCTTGAACATGACACTTTCACTTCATCTCTGTGACTATTTTCATTGGGTTATCTACTTGATGGTTATCATACCTATGTTCTATCACACCATCCATCACTTTGATTTTGGGTCAATGCTGCCAATTCATTCAGTGTCACTTACATGTTCAAGAGAAGTCACTCAGTAAACTTCATTCTTTGCAATACTCATAAACCTTCATTTTCATGACCGTCATTCCTGAACATTGTGTCATCAACACTTTCTGTCTTCAAAATCATTACACTCATTTCGTGTCGTTGATGGGGGATACATCAAGGCCCTTCTGCGATGAGTCACTTCTTGTCGACATCAGCACATTATCCAGGAAGTTGACGTAGAAACACCCTTCTAGTACCTTGAGGCTTGCATACATCAATGACAAGTTTCTCGCTTCCGACGACAGGTTGAAATCATAGGCCTTTGACCAAAAGACTTAGTATGTTGTTCGACATCAAAACATCTATTCACACCATGCAAAATGTATTGTAGTACCTTGAGAATCATTACCATTATTGGTGATTTCTCTCACGTTTGTTAACAACTTACATTATTGGCTGGTAATCAGACGGTGTCTTCCCATGTTCAACTTCAAATCACATTTCCACATGGTTAGACTCATACTTGAGCAAACGATTGGATGAGATAGAGGACCCTAGATCTAGTTTCATCCATCCAGGTTGTGATTTCAAGAGAGTACTAAATCATCTATATGGTGGCTTTACACAAATGGTCATCTTATCATGGGTCCATATCTGTAGAATACTATCTAATTTATGTACATGTAATGAAAAGTTTATATGTTGAGCATGGATATGCCTTCTCTCAGCAATTCATGAAAATTCAAAGATATCATGATATTATGTAATGTAATTGATACAAGTCACCGTCTACTTCAAATCCTCCTCATCACATCATAAAGCATATCACTCAACATTATCATTTTTTATTTCTTGCTTTAGGGGGAAGATGTTATAGATCTATTTGGGCACATCACTCCCGATGATCAGATCAGTGTAAACAGGGTCTATCAAACCCTAATTCAGTTGCTACATGCCCTAAACATGCCACCTCATTGAGTGATTTTATCCATGAGAGTTTCCTAACTTCAAACCCGCTTGAAGTGCTTCCTTAGGTTACCAGGGCACCCCTAGTCAGGGGTAAGTGCTCTACAGAGTAGGCTGCCCCATTCAAGGCTACGTTGCAGAGCACCTAAGCCCAATCAATCTTGCGCTGGGCAAGAATCCTTGAAATTTTCATTGGATCCTAAGTATATTCCTCCTTTCTAGAGCCTTCTAGAAGGAACCCAGTTCATATCCTATCAACATGAGCTCGACTTAGGACAACCTTGGATCATCTAATCCTCTATCCTCCCCCTTTGAACATGGAAGATAATCATCCAATTATGGAAAACCATTCAATGCCATATTAATGACAAAACCACTTGCATTCATCTATAAATTGGCTTCCCATCATAGAACTAGGGAGATTGGATGTTATAGAGAAATATTGTTGGTTTAGAGACTTGAAATCATTCTTAAAGTAATGTTATGCTACTGGATTGATGTTGCTATTGGTGTGATGAGAGCTTGGACTAAGCTATATGAGTGACATGAGATCGAACCACATTGGGTATAACTTCTCCTTCTACCAATCAATAAAGTTGTTTGTTCCTTCTCCAATACTTTTGTCTATATCTATGATGAATGTATGTTCAAATGTTGTCAATTCCATTGGTTTACAATAAATAGATCATATGCTTTGATTGTTGTCGTCTTATTTTTATGTGGGCAGGTACTAATTGAGTGAATTTAGTTGGAGCGGGAGTGACGTGAGCAACTCAAAGTGAAGGATCACAAGTAGAGTCTTTTATCTTATCTGTTTATTGTAGGAAAAGGTTAAATATCTTTACTTCAATCATTCTAAGTGTAACTACCACTTAGAGAAGATATACTTATCCATAGGTATAAATTCTATATAACAAATTTTGTATAGTGTGTTTGGCTTTCGTTCAAGCTATACAGAGATTTCGCCATTATATCCTACTCCGAAAGACCACTGTCATTTCGAATTGCAATCCTATGACATACATCTTGTCACGTCAATTTCTGGGGAGGAAATATTCAAAATGGATCATCATTTTGTAGGAATTTGATTTGGAATTCATCAAATGCAAGTCAAAGAAATATCTAGTTTTCATTGAGCTTCTTTGCAACCTTCCCTCTATCGTCGTTGACTGAACAATGGGACCATCAATTACAGCTAATTCTATGTTTTTGGCCTCATCATCTGACCCTTGGTATGGAGATATGTTGATCTATCTCCAAACCCATACTTTTTGGTCTGATACCTCTCGCTTGCAACAACGACGTATTCGATTATCTGATTATTAGCGATACCCTTTACCGTTGGAGTATCAATATGATTTTTCATAGGTGCCTCACCCATGAGGAACACGAGAAAGTTCTAAATGATTTCCATTGTGGTGCTTGTGGTGGACATTTATCTGGTTATGCTACTGCATAGAAAATTCTCTGTGATGGTTACTTCTGGCCTACCATATTTAACGATTACATTACTATTGTCAGAAGTTGTCATGCATGCCAGATGTTTTATCGTAAAACTCGATTACCACCTGCACCACTGCATCATGTTGTCATTGTTGGACCATTTGCAAAATGGGGCATTGATTTCATGACATGTAACCCTCACCATTGACTATTTTACGAAATGGGTGGAGGCGATGCCTACATTAAACAATAGTGGTGAGATAACTGCACTCTTTTCCTTCAACCATGTGGTTGCACAGTTTGGTGTACCACAAGCTGTAGTTACAAATCATGGTTTGCATTTTTGCAATCACATGATGACTGAATTAACTGCGAAGTTAGGACTCTGACTTGATAGTTCTACTCCTTATTATCCATAGGCTAATGGACAAGTTGAAGCCATCAACAAAGTCCTTAAGCAAATTCTTCAACAAATGGTAGGAGTTCACAAATGAAACTGACATTTAATCCTATACTCAGCTTTGTGGCCTTACCAAACCTTGATAAGAAACGCAACTAGATTCAAACCTTTCCAATTGGTGTATGGTCTTGAGGCAATCTTGCTAATACAATATGAGATTTCATCACTAAAGCTCACAATTGACATGTTACCTGACACTTCCGATGAGAAATCATGTTTCTTAGAACTCATCCATCTAGATGAAACATGTCGTGAAGTCACATTGGCCAACAAAGCACATAAGAAATGAATTAAGGTGCAATATGACCACAATGTCAAGCCTCGCATATTCTTAGAAGGAGACTTGGTCTTACTTTATGATTAGGAAGCCAATAAATTAGGAACAAGAAAATTTTAACCACTATGGATGGGCCCCTACATTATCAAGCTTTTTTTGGCAAAAGGCTCTTACGAGTTGGTTGATTATGATGGAATTCCATTGTTGCAGCCCGAGACGGGCTATATCTTAAATGTTACTATGCTTGATTGTGCGTAGTAAAAACACTGTATATATGCTTTGATTGCATGTATGTGTCACAGTGTGACTTTTAGATTTTTTATGTGGTTATTAATCCACTTTTCATTTGTTGCAGATATCGAAATATTTGGAACCATTTTTTGGTTATGCTGATGGTGCTAGTCATAGTATGCAGAACGTATCCTCTGCATCATGTGCCGTATTCGCTCCAAGTGGCGAGTTAGTGAGTTTTCAAGGGGTTTTCATCAGTCTGTTGGCTTTTTGGGTCTTGACCTAGGTTCAGAGTTAATTAGCCAATCAAATCCCGATACTACTGAACCTTTCGGCAATAATCCATGGAGCGCAGACTGAAGTCTCACCCAAAGTAGTATGGAGGGTGCTAGAACCAGGTTTCCACACCCTAGAGATGTCTAATGAGTTCGACTGGTCCTTTGTTTATCCCTTCGCGTAGGTGGCTTCGTGCACCTTCTGTCCCTTGTGATCTGATACCCTGCGTAGCCCTAACCAAGGGGTTGCGCCACGTTTTTCCTATTACCCGAGATTTTATTTATCTTCTCGTAGCACTTAAGCACCTTCGCCTACTTAAATGTCTTAAGTTATACTTAACAATATAAAACATTCATACAGGTTCACGTAGTACATAAACAATATACTCGTAAATTATATTCAATCATGCATTAAACGAGAGAAAGATACACAGAATTATAGCAAAACTTCTCTTTACTAATTTCTTCCAATGATTACAGACTCGGCCTACCCTACACATTCAGCTATAGGGGTCCACACATTCAGCAGTGGACTACTAGGCCTCTCGCACTCAGTTTTAGAGCCTTCTCTTACTCTACGACCCACATACACACTTTACACTTCAACTCAATCACTTAGACTTCTCATTTGTTATTCTCTATTAGTTATCTTTTACACTTAGAGCCTTGCTCTATTTATATAATCCCATGATCCACGGACCATTGATAGGTCTATCAAGCTGACATTACATTACAAAACTAGGGCGGACAACCTTGTGACTCTATCATACTTTCATGCCCCATTCTTGCAATTTGCGGAGCTTTTACAACAATATTTGGTCAAAACTTGGGCTTTAAGCCCCAGAACATGCCTTGGGGGGATTCCATGCCCAACAGGCCCCCAACACAAACATCATGACTCACCCTCGAGTCACTCTGTTAGCGCGGAGAAATTTGTGTGGAGTCCCTCCAACTATTTTTGAACTGCGGCAAGGTTAGCAATGCACTGAGCTATTGTCTGCTGGATCTACTGCGCACATTGTTCCAAGACGTCTATGTCAAGAGTGCTTCTCTACATCAATACATGCATCCCTTTCACGTGTGCGAGCTTGCCTTCAATTTTTGTTGTGATGGTGAAGGTCTCGTCGATCCAAAGCTGAACGCGCGCCTTTAGGACTTCGTCCATATGTCATGTCGCATCCACATGCTCTTTCAAAGCTTTAACCTGTTGCATCCGTGTGAGCCTCTGAGTGAGGACCACCATCTGCGCACTCCCTCGAACACTATCATACTGTTGTTGGAGTTCTCGCACCTCTATCTCCAAGCATTGGATGTTGGGGTCCTCTTATAGATTTATGAGGACCCCAAGTGATTATTCCAACATATTGGTGTAGTCTCGCACTGCATTGCCAATCTCATCCAGTCTCGCTGTGATAGTGCTAGTGCGTTGTTCTGTGACTTCCATAGGGGTGGATGACAACACCTTTAACCGCAGCTCGGTGATCTGAATGTTGAGCTCGAGCTGAACCTTTGTCATTTCCTATCACGCCTCACGTACCCCTGCTGCTAACCTATGGATTCGTACCTCTACTGGCATGCCTGTTGGGATGGCTAGCTCCAAGACACTTTGGCAAGCATCGTCTATTACTTGTACCAGCTGTTGATTCTGTGACACCACTTTGTCGCGCTGCAAGCTCAGTTATTCCATATTGATTTTCTACTCACTAAGGACTTGTAGCGTGCAACTCTCCCTAGCTCGCAGCTTTGTAGTTATCCCATCTTGCAAAATGTATAAGGTCTCTCGCGGGAGTGCAACCATATTGAGACCGAGATCTTTCAACATGCTAACTGTAGTCCTGTCAGCCTCATTTGATGTCACTAGTGCCACTTCTGGTAGCACTATGGTATTCTTCATCTGCACATGAAAAATCTTCTCTGCTGTTGTTGAGCTGAATGCAAGGCTAGTCGAAAGGGTACCAGCCTGAGGAGGGTGCGCCTATAATTCTTGCAACTGTGATATGAGGGCCCCCAACACAATCTGATTCTCCTGCATTAAATCTTAAAGAGCCTCAAAGGTGACATCATGCACTGTCTCGCCGATGTCATGTAGATCACGCTCGGTAAGGGTGATTAGGTCAATAGACAACATTGATGCCTTGACCTCTTTATGTAATCCTGCCTGCTCTATTGGGTGCTAGAGCTTCAATTGCGTCGATGTAGTTTTTGGGTCCATGCCTCCCTCTTATGTCTCTACTTCCTCCACTTCCTGCCCCTACAAAGGTGTCATTTGGCACTCGTCTGCCTTCGTGGCTGGCTCCTATGCTGCTACTACTGCCGCGGCCTTTTCCTGCTTAGCTGCTTTCTATGAAGTGTCTCATACCACCCGCACTTCTACTGTTGCTGCTTCCTCCCTTCTATTTTCTGTCAACTGTGCAATGCATAGCTTGGCCTCTTATTTCTTCCTCTATGTCGCCAACTTCTCAATCTCTGCAACGTTTTGCGTGCCACTCCAGCGGCCATGCCTCTAGTATGTTAAAACTGACATCATCTATGGCTATGAAGGGTAGCTTTATCTATTGTTTGGTCGGATCCTTGTGTGCTCTAATATAAATGTTGTGGATGTCTGCTTTGAATTCTGAAGAACTCTACAAGCTATTGTAAATAGTAGGCGACAACTACGGCTTGCGGTTCATCTCCATTCTGAGGTTCATCTCCATGAACACCCATAATATCTTGTTGTCACGGATCCTCTTGGCATCCTTTGTGGCCCAAAGCAAAGCATACTTCACGGCCTCTGGCAGGTCCCTGTCAATTATGGGGAATTAACTATCCTCTAGTAATTCCCTACCACGAGCACTATGGACAACAGAAGCCATGCATAGTGGAATATTTTTCCCTATTCCTAGGCTTCACGACAATTCTCTAAAAACTCCTTGCAAAGGAACTCAGACCAGTTAAACTAGACCCCCTCCACACACTACTCACCAAGTGCTACCACCAGCATAGGTACTTCATCTGCACGACACTTACACATAACCTTTCCTACCAAGATTTGGCTTGCCACGCATACTGCTTTGTCCTTGATGTTGAAGATGGTGTAGCCCCTCTTATTCTTTTCCAACTTGTACTTTTTCTTCATGGCCTCCACGATAGCCAAGTCACTGCTCTTCCCCTCTGAGATGTCCACGGGGTCCTCTCCTTTGCATGGAAGCTGGGAGATGTGATGAATCAAGTCTGTCATGATGGGGATGGACTCCTCCAACCACAAACACCCATCATGCACCAGGAAGAGCAGCTGCTTGATGACAAAAATGGCTATTGGTGCGCGGTGGAAGTGTGGCACCCAGAGAAGATTCAGTAGCCTAGCCGTTTCCACTCCGTGGCTCTAATTCTGTCACCCCTACCACGATGTTCTGCTTGGGTTTCATGAGGTGCCTTGTCTCAAGGTGAGGGAACTTCTCGTGGTCAGTGAGGTCCCAATATTCGAATTTTAAGCTCGACACCCATCCCAAGTGCATGCCCTCAAACATGATGTTGTCTTGGAGGAGCATGGCCTGGAGTGAGCTATTGGTCTTGTCCAGGTCCTTGGGTACTTTAACCTTTCCTTTTCATGGGGGTACATAGGCAGGAAAATTTGTCGGGGGGTGCGTAGGCTGAGTTTCCTCCTCCATACCTTCATCCTCATCTTCGGTGATGATTAGGTCCTCCAGGCCTTCTTCTTCTTCATTAGTCTCTATGGTGATGACTTCCCCTTCTCCTCCATGGACAACTTGGTGTGCAGTGGTTTCCGCGGGGACACACGTACAAGAACCATCGCTTGTTTGTCCTTCTTGTGTCTTGGCATCAGTGGTGATTTCGGGATTTCCGCCACAATCCCAGCACCTTCTGGAGCATCCCCCATAGCGAAGGCCTGTGCAGCCTCCTTAACAGTAATTTTGATGATCTCCATAACATCCTCAGCTGATGCCATCGTATCTGTCTAGAAATCTTGCACTCGTGAACTCAGGGGCTGAATCAACGCTCAACACACAACAATCAGGGCTCTGCTTAATAGCTCAATTCGTCAATGACCAAGTGTTGTTTGCTGGGTAGGCCCTTGTATTTTATAGTGCTTTTTGAATTTGAATTCGACCATTCCTCCCAAATCTGATTCATTAATGCTCCCTTGGTGGTAGATTTTCCCAAATCTTTCCCATAAATTACATCTTAAATGCTTGCCGCTTGCTCCATTTGGTCTCAAGTCGAGCATCCCATCATGAATAGTGACTTCAATGGTCACTTTCCGGTCAACCCGCGTGCATAGTCCCCCATACGCGGTCATGAACCTTGTGACTCTTTACTTCTACGCGTATTTCCAACATCACGCAGCCCCCAGGAAGAATAGTTTATAGTCCCGCGCTTCCTTTCAACTGCCTAGAGCGCTAAGACTATTCTTCCTTCGGCTAGTCAAGTGATCACACCACCCGTGAAAAGTTTCATCCTATCATCCATCATGTTTCTTGGAGAATACCCACCTTTTACTGTTACGGTCGGAATCGTGCACTTTAACATTTGCAACACGATGCCCTTCTTAGCAATGTGTGGTCTAAGCCAAGGCATCAGACTGATCAATTCGCGATGATAGGTCTTAAACCTGTCATTGTGATCTATGCATCCTACCTTATCACCCTGGTCTTTTTTCCAATAAAATCTTCCTTTATCTTGTCCTCCAGCTTCTTGACTTCCGCATCCACCAGAGCACTTTTCTTCCTTAATCGTACCCTTTCTTTTTCAAGTTCTTGGAGTCTAAAATTTATCTATTGAATTTATGCTTCCAAGGCTCATTGAACCGTTGTATCTACTGGTGCTATCATGTGCAGTCTAAACTCTCCAAGTACTATGGGGCTTACAACAGTTGTTTCATACTCCAGCCTTGGTGGTTCCTATGTGGTCAAGTTCTTGCATGCGGTCCTATAAGTCCATAGAACTACTAGTATGCGCAAGTCCTAGTCAGTCCACCTCACATTATGGACCTTGTTCAGTGTTTCACGTATTTTGTTAAAAGCTTATGTGTGGATATTCTTCTACACACTTGGTCTTTCCATAATTTGTGGTCCCAACCGACGAGGTCGCTCATGCCATTACCTTACCTGCACCTGCTTCCCGATCATGTTTCCTACTGCAAGGACAGTGTGCATTCGTGCAAATTGCGCACCATATGCCTGTATCCATCTTGATAGGTGGGTGCATAGGTTGGTTCGTCCGACAATTTTGTTTGTTAATCGCATCAAAGGCTTCCCAAGTTGTATGAACATCATCCTTTTGCCTTCATGCCAGTCTTCAAAACTTCGTTGGTGTGTACCTCACCATCTTGTAGGCGTAGCTCGCAGTACCCATTTTAGGCCATCAAAATGTTGTTGTTCTAGTACTTCTCTTTCAAATTTGTTCAAGAAGTCATCCACCTCACTCAACCCATCATACATCCATAGATCTCTTCTCTCTGTTGTTACACAGTGCAACGATCTTGTCATCATGTTACAGTTGAGCATGGTTACCTCGTGTAACCGATTCTGCCATCGTTCTATCTCTTCGTCAGAATTTGATGTGCAAGAGCTTTCGCGCTCCCAAGAGATTCAGCCATCCACAATTGGACATACTTAGTCTTGCTCATGCGCAGTTATCTTGTATATGCAGTCTATATCATCGTCGCTATCATTGTCATGCACTAGCTCTGTATAGTGCGATCCTTCCACAGGGTCTAAGGGTAACACTACACGTAGTGATGTTTTCTCAAATATCATCTTACACTTCTTTAGATTTATCACTCCATTCATGTCAATGGCCCAATATATTCCCAATAGCATGGGGTAGGGATTTTTGTCATCAACAATCTCTATCACTTTGAAATCTGCTAGCACACTTGCTCCTTCGATATCTACTGTGACTCCCTACAGTCTCCCCATAGGTAGGATCTTTTGTTGGTTTTCCATTCATAGTTGGATAGGAGACCATTGCAACATAGGCCTGTCCATGCGCTCCCATGTCTACTGTGGTAGGACACTCGTGTCCTATCTTAGATCCAGAATCACTTGATCCATCTCATATTCCCTTATCTATGTGGTCAATCTCATGTCCCTTCTTGTTCGCGTTGTGTGCTTCCTGAGCTTCTGGACTACACATGGTTCTCCTGGCATGGTCCTAGTGCATCTAGTTATGAGTTCTTGCAGCCCCTTTACAACCTTTCTATCGCGTAGCAGCTTCAGGCATGTCTCAAAGAATGTAGTGAGCATCGATGGGTCCATGTCTAGCTCTAGTCTGCCTTTACTTCCTGAAGTGGAGGCATTAGCGAAGCTCCTCTTAGCTTCCATGAAGGTCTCCTTAGCATGCTCCAAATCACATTCTGGTTCCTTCATTGGAGCCTTGCGAACCTAGGTGCTTTCTTCAGGCTACTTGCCTTTGTCATCCCATATCATAATACCACTCTGAAGCACGATATTTACAATAGGGTATTCCTTGCACAGCTCATACCTCATAATTTGTAGGTTTTGAGCTGAGGGAGGCTGGAGTGCTCCTTTATCACGCAACCTCGCTATCAGTGTGGGACAATCCTCTGTCTCATGATCAAACAATGTATAGTACAAGCATGATGGTCACATTTGATTCGTATAATCATGGGCATAATGTGCTGGCCCTCCACCAATTGTAACATATCAGCTATCAGTAACCTCTTCCTGCTACCATTCCACCTCGGTTTCGTCCACACCCTTGAAATCCAGTGCGTGCCATTCCTGGGTTTTGATCGAGGGGCCGTGTTTTGGCTTGAAATCTGTGGGTAGGAATCTGATCCATCATCAGTTCATAACTTCTACAGGTGAACTCATCATGGCCTAATGACCTACAGAAATTACAGAACAACTTCTGGGAATTCTGCGTATACTTCTGTAATAGATGGCAGTAATCTATAGCATGATTTCCTCCTATCTAAACAATCGTGCACCATAACGCAGGTGTCACACTTGGTCCTACTTGTGCCTCTAGTCTTAATGGAATTGGTCCTCCTCCTGTGAGGTAATTCGTGAACACTGGGAAGTGGTCCTAGTCGTGCCCCTGGCCCTTTCACTTTACGCACCATACCTCATCGCGCACTTCTAGATGAACCGTCCTGTCTTGTTTCAAACTCTGCATCTCAAGGCACAAGTTTTTCAACTGCGCGTGAATATGCTGAACTCCTAGGTTAGGATCTTGTATCAGAGCCTCGTGAAATCTCATTGCAACCTCTAAAGCCTCAACCTGAGTGGTTAATCTTTGTTGTGCTAGCGTGTTCCATAGATGCGGCGTTAACGATGCTACAAACCATTCGCAGTGTTGCCCATCTGTTAATGTCATCTTTGCTTCGCAAATTGTGCACTTCAATCTTTGATCCAACTCGCACAGGGTTTCACTTGGTAGCATTGTGATTTCCTTGAATCTAATAATTGACTGTGCCTCCGATTTTGGCCTGCTAAATTCTTTGTTTAGTGCAACTTGGATATCCACTATCTCTACATTCAGATTCTCATTGGAATGCTTAATGTACCAAGTCAGTGCACAATCCTACAGAGCGCTTACCAACGTTGCCTTCTTTATATTTTCATATGTGACACCTTGTGCTTCCCATACATCTTTTATCACGAACCAAAACTGGTCCGGATCTTCATTCCCTACTCCCTTGAATACTGGTAGCTTTATTGCACTAGCTATATTGCTTCGCGGTGGTGGCAGAGGTGGGATGGGCAAAGTCAGGGGTGAAGACAGTGAACCTGGTGGTGGTGTGGGTGGGGCTAGTATGCACGAAATTCTCTATCTTATTAGATTGATTCACTTCTTGGCGAGACCTTCGCAAGCTCTTCTTCACCTCCTCGTGAAGGTGAAATCAAGGGGCTAGTATCTAGTTCTATGCTACCTTTGTTTCTGTAGATTCTCCCACTTCGTGTAGCCCCAAATATCAATTTATTCACATAACATGCATTTCACACAGTAGCATTTTAATCCAAGTGTTCAAAGATTTAACGTACTTACCTCATGGTCCCTTGAGGAAGCGTCGTTCTGCCTCACTATAGCTGACTGAAGTATCTACCATGAATTTGGTGATGAATCCTCCTATGATTTGATCGAGCTAGTGGTCGACAGTGCGCGTGATCTTATCCTTTGATGCTTCCAATCTGTGCACCAATTCTGGAGTCCACACAATAGGTCTGTCGAGCTTACACCTTCCTTGGCTATCTGCTAGCTTCGCGATCCACTCGTACAACTCAGTAGCGAAGGATGCAAAGAACATTTCGTGGATCTCCGTATACAAGTAGTAATCTAACCACTCTTCCTTTGACAATCATGGATTCCTATTTTCCTGTGCCATGAAATCGTGAATATTTTTGTCCAGCCAAGCTTCAATTCCTTTGCTTTTCGGATTCTAGTGATACGACATCAGACATCTCTATCCAGATCTCAGTCCCAGCAACGGAATCATTTGTTGGCTTGTTGGGGCCTGACCCAAGTTTGGAGTTAATTAGCCAAACAAATCCTGGTACTACTAGCCCTTTCGTCAATAGTCCGTGGAGCGCAAACTGAGGTCTCACCCGAAGTAGTATGGGAGGATGCTAGAACCAAGTTTCATCACCCTGAAGATGTCTGATGAGTTCGACTAGTCCTTTATTTGTCCCTTCATGCATGTGGCTTCATGCACCTTCCATCCCTCGCAGTCTGATACCCTACCTTCGTGTTTCCCTAACTAGGGGGTTGTGCCGCATTTTGCCTATTACCCAAGGTTTTATTTATCTTCCCATATCAATTAAGCACCTTCGCATGCTTAAATGTCTTAAGTTATACTTAACAATATAAAACATTCATACAGGTTCATGTAGTACATAAATAGTATACTCATAAATTATATTCAATCATGCATTAAATCAGAGAAAGATACACAGAATTATAAAAAAACTTCTCTTTATTGATTTCTTCCAACGATGACAAACTTGACCTGCCCTGCGCACTTAGCTGTGGACTACTAGGCCTCTACGCACTCGATTGTAGAGCCTTCTCCTACTCTATGACCCACAGACACACTTTACACTTTGACTCAATCACTTATACTTCTCATTCATTATTCCCTATTAGTTATATTATACACTTATAGCCTTGCTCTATTTATATAATCTATCTAGTCAACATTACATTACAAAACTAGGGTGGACAACCCTATGACTCTATCATACTTTCACACCCCGGACCCCCAATTCGCGGAGCTTTTACAACAATATTTGGACAAAACTTGGGATTTAAGCCCCAAAACATGCCTTGGGGGAATTCCATGCCCAACACGGCTGTTCTATGAAAAATATTGTTGAGTATAGCGCATTGATCGAACTCCTCTCTAATGCCATTTCACTTGGCATTCGCTGAATCATCATTAGGCTAGACTCACAACTTGTCGTACTATAACTAACGAATGTTTATACCATACGAAATCCAACTATTCATTGTATATTCCTTAGAGTTCACCTTTTTCAAAGACATTTTGATTACATTTAATATCAAGACATTTCCAGAAACTTTAACACATTGACTAATTCTTTAGCGAATTACGTGTTAAACAAACATTTACACCATATGTAAAGAGTAAATTTTCAACTCACATCAACAGTTGAATAGGATTACACATAACCTGATCCAGGTGCATAATGGTGGCCACCTGCCAAGTCCATCTGGACCCCCATCATTGTTTCTCTCAGCATTTTCAGTTTCCTTAATTGTAGCACAACTTACTATTTTTAGCAGTTTTTCGGGTCCTGAACTTCCGGAGCCGTTTTGAGGCCCTAAACGAAGTTTTTTGGAAAATTTGGGGGCAACATGGGTCCATGGATCAATGTCGCCCTTCCCAAAGTGGTAGTTCTCGGATAGATCTTTCTAACGAGCTATCATACGCGTCAAACGGAGATCATATGCCAAAGTTACGACCCCAGGAAATTGATGATACCAATTTACCCAAACGGGGCCCACAATTTGCGTTTCATCTTCTAGGGTTAGGTTTTGGAGTGAAGGGTTTTACATTGTTTCTCAACAATAAATAGGCCTCTGAGCCTCATTGTAACACAGTTCAAAGAGCATGTAGTCACCACATCTCTTCTCAGAGATAAGCTACCATCGCCCTAGCTGGTTTATTTCCATTTCTGGTTGTAAGCATATTTCGGTATTTTCCATTAATGAAATGAAGCATTGTTTCCGCTGCATTTTGTGTATATGGTTATCTCTGTATTTTGTTGCGTTCCTATTTAAATCCGGATCATAACCATACAAAACCACTTAAAATAAATTAGATAGATATTCAAAGTTTTTACAAAAAAATTTGTCCAAGACATGTTGGTCATCTGACCTCAAAACCTCAAAATGCATACAGTAAATCATCCTAAGTAGATCTAATGATGCTCATGATAAAAAATCACTACCTAAGCTATCATGTGCAATAACCTCATCCAATGGCTAGGTACACCAATAGTATGGCAATGTAGTCTCATCAGTAACTCCTCGATCCGAACATCTGGTATACCGAGGATTAACCCCTCTATATGATGTTGCAACTCCACCAATGTGTCGATAAGATCTAAGTCCTGGAGAATTGCTCTTTTGGCATTTCTCCCCGCTAGTTTACTTGCCTCTTGTTGATGACCCATTTGTCAAACAATGCCAACATTTGTATACATGAGAAAATTTTTAGTGCAGTTTTGGAAACATCAAAAAACACAAAAACGTGTAAAAGCTCAAAAAATCAAAAATACATGGTCAAAACAATTTACCTATAGCACCCCATTGAGCACCCACTGGTAATCTCAAATCTGGATCTCTATAGAAATCCATCCTTGCATATGGATGCTCCTGTATGACAATATATTGTCGATGGAGCCAACTGAAGAATGTAGTAGAAAATGATATTGACGATTGACCAACATGTCTAACCATCAAATCTACCTAACTTTGCATCCGTGGATCTCTAGGACCAGCTAAACTCAGTGTCATATGTTGAGGTTGCATCAATGGAATTCTCTCCAAAGTAAAAGTGATCGAGATCGATCCATAACTGAACATTTTTGTCTTACCGCTTTTTACTTTAGGTAGTTGCTCTTTCATCAAAGAGAATACTGCCTCACACCAGTTGAACATAGTTGGCTCGAGACACCTGAGCGCATACTGCATGTATGAGCTTTTCGCGACATGAAGTGTCATTCTACCCGCCAACTTTGCGATAGTAAAGAGGATTGTTTGCAAGGGCATATCATGAACATCCATAATGTTTATCTTTCCATCTTTGCTAGGCTATGTACTTGGCCGCTAGAATTATCAAATGTAGTCCCTCACTGATTCACCCCCACGGGCAAAACCTGGAAGAGAATTGGGGGCACCAAGTCTCGACATTCCTGTGAGAATGTAAATATCATCGATCAATATAGGGAGCACTTTGTCCCCTATGTGAAAAACATGTTCCGTTGGATTCCATGAATGAACCAAGAACTGCAATAGTTCTAATTGTTCCCTCGTCCCAGATAACTTGAAATATTTAAGTAACCCACAATCTTTGAGGGCCTCAACAGTACCAGGATCATTTAGGGAAACCATATCTTGTTTGTCACTTTCTCTTTCATGCCATGTGATATCCATTCTTATCCGATCAAAGTCTAAAATCACACCATAGGCTTAGTTAGGATCCATTTCATGCAAAAAGCTAAAGAGATTTTGGGTAGAAATGATGAATCAAATTTCTAAATTGCACCCAAAGCACCCCTAATCTTTAGATATTCTGATGTAGAGAAGTTTCCCTTCTGTTTTACCACTCTACAATGCAATTTTGGATGCATAAGTGTGTGTTGATCCGAGGGCATGATATATTTACTCTAGGGACCCCAAAACTCTAAAAATGTTATCTGAAATTGGAAACGAATGACCTTAAATGAAAGAGAAGAGGTAGATCTCCTACTTGGTCTTGACGGCATGGAGAATGAACCACATAATCTCCCACAATCAGCTACTAAAGTTTGAGGTAAAAAATTGGTTCAAAACACAAAACTGAATGGTAAATGTCAAATGGTAAAATGACTTGGTAAATTCTTGTTTTATGGTTATTTCATGTTCATTAAATGAATAAACTATAGTTTTTACCTATTTTTACCAATGAAATAGGTATGTTTAATCCGTTTGGTGGTTCTTTGAGCAGGTTTACAGCTGACATAGTGAATTTCATGTGCATGATCATAAAATGTACTTTTTACCACAAAGCATACTTTTATCTCTTTTTTGAGCTCTGTTAAACATCGAAAAAGGAACCCCCCTAGAGTCCTCTTTCATCTCTTTTCGAACTCTCAAAATATGAAAATATTGTCGGGCACTTATCCTTTTCAACTCGTAAATGGATTGGAAACAACATCTACTCAGTATAAGTTTAACCCTTTTCCGGACTGGGATAGATTACTTACGAAAAAGGAATATGTTGATTGAACATGGTCAATAGATTCTCTCTTGTATTATTTTACGCTTTTTCGGACTTGAGAGACAAATTTACAAAAAATAACTTGTGGAGTTTTCTTTTTTCCCCTTTCCAAACTCTCTAAACATGAAAAGGACCGAGTTCTCATTTTCGTTAAACTTGTTAAAGCATAAAATAGCGACGAACTTGTCCATCATGACAAGACCGAGTTTCACCTTCGCTAGACTCATTAAAACATCACATACAGATGGATTCACCTGAAGGGTAGAATTATACATCAAGCATATGTTATCCTCCTCAAGATTTTTCAAAAATAAAGAGGTACTAGTTAGCAATGACTGGGGAAAATGGGAAAGGGATAAATCACTTTATTGTAGCAAGTCGCTCTTGAACATGACACTTTCACTTCCTCTTTTTGACTATTTGGGTTGGCTTATCTGCTTGATGGTTATCATACCTATGGTCTATCACACCATCCATCACTGTGATTTTGGGTCAATGCTGCCAATTCGTTCAGTGTCGCCGACATGTTCAAGAGAAGTCACTCAGTAAACTTCATCCTTTGTAATACTCATAAACCTTCATTTTTATGACTTCCATTCCTGAAAATTATGTCATCAGTCACATTCTATCTTCAAAATCATTACACTCGTTTCGTGTCATTGATGGGGGATAAATCAAGGCCCTCCTGGGACGAGTCACTTCTTGTCGACATCAGCACATTATCTAGGAAGTTGACTTAGAAACACCCTTCCAATACCTTGAGTCTTGCATACATCAATGGCAAGTTTCTCGCTTCCGGTGACAGGTTGACATCATAGGCCCTTGACTGAAAGAATTTTTATGGTATTTGAAATCAAAACACATATTCACACCATGCAGAATATACTGTAGTACCTTGAGAATCATTATCATTATTGGTGATTTCTCTTACATTTGTTAACAACTTACATCATTGGCTAGTAATCAAATGCTGGCTTCCCATGTTCGACTTCAGATCACATTTTCACATGGTTAGACTCATATTTGAGCAAACAATTGGATCAGATAGAGGACCCCAGATCTAGTTTCATCCATCCGGGCTACAATTTCAAGAGAGTACTAAATCATCTGTATGATGGATTTACACAGATGGTCATCTTATCATGGATCTATATCTATAGATGACTATTTGATTTATGTACATGTAATGAAAAGTTTATATGTTGAGCATGGGCATGCCTTCCCTTATCAATTCATGAAAAAATCAAAGATATCATGATATTATGTATTGTAATTGATGCACGTCACCGTCTTCTTTAGATCCTCCTCATCACATCATAAAGCATATCACTCAACATTATCATTTTTTACTTCATTCTTTAGGGGGCAGCTGTTATCGGTCTATTTGGGCACATCACTCCCAATGATCATATCAGTGTAAACAGGGTCTATCAAACCCTAATTCAGTTTCTAAATGCCCTAGACATGCCACCTCATTGAGTGCTTTCATCCATGAGAGTTTCCTGACTTCAAACCCTTCTGAAGTGCTTCCTTGGGTCACCAGTGCACCCCTGGTCAGGGGTAAGTGCTTTGCAGAGTAGGTAGCTCCATTCAAGGCCATGTTTCAGAGAACCTATGCCCACTCAAGCCTACATTAGGAGAGAATCCTTGAAATGTTCATTGGATCCTGAGTATATTCCTCCTTTCTAGAGCCTTCTAGAAGGAACCCAACTCCTATCCTATCAAGATGAGCTCGACTTAGGATCATCTAATCCTCTATCCTCTCATCCATTTGAACATGGAAACTATTCATTCAATTATGGAAAACCATTCAATGCCATATTAATGAAAAAACCACTTGCATTCATCTATAAATTGGCCTCCCATCATAGAGCCAAAGAGTTGGGATATTATAGAGAAATATTGTTGGTTTAGAGACTTGAAATCATTGTCAAAGTAATGTTATGCTGCTAGATTGATGTTTCTATTGGTGTGATGAGGACTTGGACTAAGCTAGATGAGTGACACAAGATCGAACCACATTGGGTGTAACTTCTCCTTCTATCAATCAATAAAGATGTTTGTTTCTTTTCCAATACTTTTGTCTATATCTATGATGAATGTATGTTCAAATGTTGTTGATTCCATTTGTTTACAATAAATAAATCATATGCTTTGATTGTTGTCGTCTTCTGTTTATGTTGGCAGGTACCAATTGAGAAAATTAAGTTTGAGCGGGAGCGATGGGAGCATCTCAAAGGAGATAAAAGGAAGCAAAGGATCACAAGTAGGTTCTTTTATCTTATCTATTTATTGTAGGAAAAGGTTAAACATATTTACTTCAGTTGTTCTAAATGTAACTACCCACTTAGGGAAGATATACTTATCCGTAGGTATAAATTCCGTATAACATACGAGAAGAAAAATGGAAAGAGGAAAGAGCCCAGGATATCACAGTAAGTCAAGGAAAGCCAGATCCAAGTCCAGATCAGGGATAGTGTTATAGAAATGCGGGAAGAAAGGACACTTGAAGAAATATTGTAAGTCTTTGAAGGGAAAAGAATGGGACACGGAACAAGAAAACAATCATGAAGCGAATGTGACAGGTGATGTGTTGTAAGATGCTTTGATTGTTTCATTAGAAAATATTATTGGTGCATGGGTGGTAGATTCAGGGGCCTCATTCCATGCCACACATAATAGGAAACATTTTCATGATTATGTTCAAGGATATTTTGGACAGGTTCATTTGGGCAATGATAAACCCTATAAAATCATTGTAATGGGTAAAGGTTTCATAAAACAACATAATGGAAACTAATGGTTATTGAAGGAGGTAAGGCATGTTCGAGATCTGAAGAAAAATATAATTTAAATAGGGAAGTTGGGAGGTGAATGTTATCTAACTAATTTTACAAATAAAACCTGGAAGGTCACCAAATGAGACCTGGTAATAGAAAAAGGAGAAAAGGTTGGTACATTGTATTTATGCAATGGTATTTCTAATTATGTTAATGCTTTAACCTCTATAAGAGAAAACACAACATTGTGGCATCATAGGCTTAGGCACATGAGTGAGAAGGGGATGTAGATTCTTCACTCAAGAAATTTGTTGCCAGGTTTGAAGCATGTTGATTTGGACTTATGTGAAAATTGTGTTTATGGAAAATAGAAGAGAGTTAGGTTTCCTAGAGTTGGGAAAGAAAAGAAAAGTGAAAAATTATAGCTTGTGCATACAAATGTATGGTGACCTTCTCAGGTATCATCTCTCAGTGGCTCTCGCTATTATGTTACTTTTATTGATGATGCAACCAGAAAAACCTAGAGTAATGTATTCAATATAAATTTGATGTATTTGATACTTTCAAGAAATGGAAACTTTTGGTTGAGAATGAGATAGGAAATAAGTTGAAGTGTCTCAGATCATACAATGGAGGAGAATATTCCAGCAAAGAGTTTGATAAGTACTTTTCAGAGCATGGAATTCGTAAAGAGAAGACAGTTCCAAGAACACCACGGGAAAATGGTGTGTTAAAAAGGATGAATGGGACAATCATGGAGCGTGCAAGGTGCATGATATTGCATGTAGGATTGCCTTTACAATTTTTGGAAGATGTTGAACATATTGTTGTTTATCTAATAAATAAAGGGCCTTCAAGTTCCTTGGATGGTGTTATTCCATAGGAGGCATGGATAGACAAAAAGGTAAACTACTATTTTTTAAATACTTTCAGTTGTGAAGCCTTTGTCCACATTAATAAAGAAATTAGAACAAAGCTTGAGGAAAAATCAATGAAATGTACCCTTATTGGACATGGTGTTAATGATTTTGGATATCGACTATATGATTATGAAAATCACAAAATCATTTGGAGAAAAGATGTCATATTCAATGAAAAGGTTTTGTATAAGGATTAGATGTAGGAAAAGAAATAGGAAAAAAACAGAGAATATACAATGCTTGACGAGATCACAGAAAAAGTAAAGGTGTCTGAAAATCATAACGATCAACAATGACAATAGCAACAACAACCATAACATCAATAGGCACCTCAAACACTTGGAAGTAGTGTCAGAAGATCAATCGCGATAAGTAGACCACCTGAACGATACTCTCCTTCATTATATTATGTATTGTTGATTGATTCTGGTGAACCATAATGTTATGAAGAAGCAGTGCAAGTAGAAACCAGGAAGAAGTGGGAGATAACCATGAAAGAAGATATGGACTCCTTGGTACATAACCAGACTTAGGACTTAGTCATGTTGCCTATAGGTAAAACAACATTACAGAATAAATGGGTTTGCAGGTTTAAGGAAGAAGGTGGAGGTAAAAAAAGGTATAAAGCTAGACTTTTAGTGAAGGGGTTTGCATAGAAGAAAGGTATAGAATTTTATGAAATATTTTCTCTTTTTATTAAAATGACTTCAATCAGAAGTATTTTAAGTCTAATAGCAGTAAACGATTTGCATCTTGAGAAGTTAGATGTAAAGACATCTTTTCTCCATGGTGATTTTGAGGAAGAGATCTATATGTAGCAACAACAAGGGTATGAGGTCAAAAGGAAGGAGAAACTAGTGTGCGGGTTGAGGAAGAGCTTGTATGGCCTAAAATAGGCACCAAGGCAACGATATCTAAAATTTGACAGGTTTATATCTAAACAAGGTTATACTAGATGTCACTTTAATCGTTGTGTTTATCTAAAAAGGAAAATAATGGAAGTTATATTATATTGTTATTGTATGTAAATGACATGCTTGTTGCAGGGTCTAACTTGCAGCAAATAAATGTGCTCAAAGAAAAATTGGAAAATACATTTGAAATGAAGGATTTGGGTGCTGCAAAACAAATCCTTGGTATGATAATAACTAGAGAGAGGAAAAATTGCAAATTAGCATTGTCTAGGAGTGTGTACATAACAAAGGTGTTGGAAAGATTTAATATTTAGAATGAAAAACTAGTTAGTACACCTTTGGCTAGACATTTCAAATTAAGTAAGGAGATGAGTCCCAGGGCTCAGGAAGAGATGGAATATATGTCTAAAGTTTCATATGAATTAGTATTTGGAATCTTAACGTACGCAATGGTATGCATAAGGCCTGATATTGCACATGCAGTGGGAGTTGTAAGCAGGTACATGAAAAATATAGGAAAATAACATTGGTTGCAGTGAAATGGATTCTCACATATTTAAGAGGTACCACAAATCAAGAATTATGATTTGGTGATTCAAACATTGCTCTACAAGGATATGTTGATGCAAATATGGCAGGTGATAGATATAATAGGAGGAGAACCATAGGGTATGTGTTTACTATAGGTGGAATAAATGCCAGTTCGGTTTCAAATATGCAAAGTGTTTTTTCACATTCAACAACAAAAGCAGATTATGTTTTTTCTACAGAGGATAGTAAATAATGATTTGGTTACAAAGGTTTATGGATGAATTGGGTAAGAAGAAAGAGATGGGCAGGTTATATAGTGATATCCAAAGTGTAATTCATCTTGCAAAGAAATCATCATTTCATTCTAAGACTAAACATATACATCTCAAGTACCATTTCATACGGTCAGTGTTGGAAGATGGATAGTTGAAGCTGGAAAAGATACGCACTAGCTAGAATCCTGCAGATATGTTAACAAAGGTTCTAACAAGGGAGAAACTAAGATTCTGTTAGGTTGCAATTGGTCTTCAAGTATGATGATGAAAATGAGAAATAGCCAGGTCCAAAGTGGAATAACTTTCCAACAAATGAAGCAACGATGGAGTTGTTATAATCAATCTCTAGGTGGGAGATTGTTCGGTGTGGAGCCTAATTATCATCTTTATTCAGAGGTAATGCCATTTTCGAACCCAGTCCTTGATGGGGCACAAATTCCACCCATTTAATCATTTTCAAGGGGTTCTAGGGGGATGACGTAAATTTTATGAGCCTCCCCCAACAGGGGTTCGGGGCAATGCCACCTATGATAAACATAGATGTAAAATTGCCTTGTAAAATATTGTAATTTTGTAGTCAATATGAGTTATTCATTAGGAAGATGATCTAATGGTAGAAGTTATTTTTAATTTATGGTTTTTTTCCCTAGAAGGAAACCCCTTGCTATATATGAGGGAACTGTATTGGGGTTGTGTATATGTGTATTTTGAGCGATAAAGAGAGAGGAGACTATGTAATAGCAAAGAGGAAATTATAGGAGATCTATTGTAGGTTGTATCTCTTAACTTTTATGGATAATGTAAAAGAAAGGACTGGTTGTTTCTCCGTGGACATCGCCCAAATTGGGTGAAACACGTATATTTGTGTCTCTCTTGTTTTGTGTGTTTTATGTTTTCCATTGCTCTGTAATAGATAACTTCCTATAATCTTCTATAGACCTTCTAAAACAACACTTTACATCACCATGATAGCACTCGACAACCATACAACAAACTCACAATGATACATAGGGACTCATGAGTACATGACTTATAACTGGTGACAACAATGGCAACATAAACATGCAAACAAACTCCCCCTTTTTCCAATGATGTCAACACGTAGCTTCTGAAAATAAATATTACATTTACATACATCAATTTGAAGCTAAGCGTATATGCATCTCACTCTATCCCCCCCTTTGACATCAATGGCAAGGATTTTTACATGGACAAGAGAAAATACATAAAAACAGTGTGATACAGAGCCAATGATGTAGTACTCCCCCTAAAGGGCTAAAACAAATACTCCCCCTAAGTTGTTAAACACTCTCTCACTAAATATATTTGAAACTATACCATCTTGAAGAAGCAATATACATGAATAAGCAATCCATATTGAAATTAAGAAGAAGAAGCAAGAAAATAGTTCATAATGCTTTAAAAAGCATGAAAACAACCAATCACCACCCATTCTCCAAATTTTGCAGTTGAAAGTTCTCTTGGTGGTTTCCATATGACAACATCTAACTCCGTGAAAAACTCCTCAATGCCTTTGAAAGGGCACAAAACACATATTTCATTAAATTTGGAATTAAATAGTGGATTTAGAATTTCAAAATAGCTAAAAAAAATCAATTCTAGTGATGTCCTTGTAATAAAATTTTTCCAATTTTTATGAAATATTTGTTACAACACCCATCTGCTCTCTAAGATATTCAAATTTATCCCTTGGAAGTGGCTTAGTGAAGATGTCTACAATCTGTTCATTTGAAGTAATGTATTCCAACCTCACAACTTTTTTGACCACTTATTCTCTTACAAAATGATATTTGATTGGTATTTTCTTGGTATGAACTGGATTTTTGGAGATGTTTATTGCACTTGTGTTGTCTACCATGATGGGAAGAGGCTCTTCATACTCAACATGCATGTCTCAAAGTATTTTCTTCATCCATAATATGTGTGTACAACAAGTGGTTGTGATATATTTAGCTTTAGCGGTGGATAAAGACATAGAACATTGTTTCTTGTTTGACCAAGAGACCAAACAATCTCCCAAAAAGTGACCTGATCTTGAAGTAATTTTCTTGTCATCATTACTACCGACATAATTGGCATCCTTAAAAGTAATCAAATTGAAATTTTTACCTATGGGATACTATATTCCATAGTCAAGAGTGACTTGAAGGTACTTGAAGATCCTTTTTACTGCAATAAGGTGAGTCTCCTTGGGATTAGCTTGAAATCTTGAGACCAATTCTACAACTTGCATAATATCGGGCCTAGAAGTAGTTAGATACAATAAGCTACCAATCATGGAATGATACATGGACTGATTGACTTCTGGTGATTCATCATCTTTACTCAATTTACAATCAATTACCATAGGAGTGCACACTGGTTTGCAATCCTCCATGCCAAATTGTTTTAATTTCTCTTTAAGATACTTTGATTGAGAAATGAAAATTCCTTTATCATATTGAATAACTTGCAAACCAATAAAGAAAGTAAGCTCACCCAACATTTACATATCAAATTCTTTTTGCATTTCTTGTGCAAAATTGTGGCTCATCTCATACAAATCGCTCCAAAAAATAGTATCATCTACATACAGAACAATTATTAGAAAATGCTCACCTTCAAATTTGATATATAAATTGTTGTCTATGGATTGCTTTTTGAAGTCTTTTTGTTGTAGATGTTTGTCTAGCTTTTCATACCATGCCCATGGAGCTTGTTTCAAGCCATAAAGGGAAATTTTTAACCTGTACACTTGATTCTCATCATAACCCAATGAAAAAAATTCAAGTTGTTCTATATAAACTTCCTATTTTAGATCACCATTCAAGAAAGTTGATTTAACATCCATTTGATAAACTTTAATTTTCTTGAAGCATGCAAAGGCAAAAAACATTCTTATTTCATCTAATCTAGCTATAGGTGTAGAAGTTTCATCAAAGTCAATACCTTCTACCTGAGTATACCCTTTGTACAAAAGTCTTTATTTTTTCCTTACCACATTTCCTTCTTCATTTGGCTTGTTCTTGAACACCCACTTGGTTCCAATGATGTGTTTGTCCTTTGGCCTCAGCATAAGCTCCCATGTATTTTTCTTCTCAATCTAATCTAACTCGTCATTCATTTCCTTCACCCAGTTTTGATCTTCTCTACACTCATTGAAGTTTTTGGGCTCTATTTGAGAAAACAATGCATAATGTGCTTGATTGAAGCTATCCAACAATTTTCTCCTTGTTTTCACTCCAATCTCTTTGTTCCAGAGATTTTGATTTTCTGGGCACCTCTTTTGAATGTGACTTGGTGGAGCTTTCTCTAAAGTGGAGGTCCTCCTTCCCTCTTCCTCTTTTTCATCCTTGTCGGAAATTTCTTGATCCTCATATTATATGAAATAATGATCAAATACATCTTTGGAATCATTAGATTTAGGCAAATTTCATCAACAATAATATCAATGCCTTCAATTACCTTTTTGGTTCTCTTGTTGTGGCATTTTTATACCTTGATTTTGAAATAATAGCCAAGGAATATTCCCTCATCATCTCTTGGTTCACACTTACCAAGTTTTTCTTTCGTCCCCTTGATGTAGCACTTGCTCCAAAATATTTTGAAGTGGTCAACCTTTGTTGGTCTTCCTTTCCACAACTCATATGGATTTTTGTCACTATTAGGCCTAAGAAGGACTCTATTTTCCAAATGTATTTTTGTTTGAGCTACTTCTCCCCAAAAAGTATCTGACACACCAGCTTCATCTAACATAGCTCATGCCATATCTTGGACCAACCTATTTTTCCTCTCCACTACACCATTTTTTTGTGGTGTTTTAGCTATGGAGTACTGCCTCTTGATCCCATGCTCCTCATAAAAATCATCAAATTCCTTGGTCATGAACTTACCTCCTCTATCAGATCTAAGACACTTTATCTTCAAATCAACTTCATTTTCCACAAGTGCCTTAAAATACTTAAACTTGTTGAAAGCTTCATATTTTTCTTTCATGAGCATAATCCAGGTGGCTCTAATGAAGTCATAAAAAAATAATATGAAATCACTCTCACCTCTTTGAATTTTCTTCCTTATAGGACCACATATATTTGTATGTACTAGCTCCAATGGTCTGTTTGTAGTGAAATCCTTAGATTTGAAATGCACTCTTGTTTGTTTCCAAAATTAGCATGACTTGCATATTGTGCTATTTGGTTTAGCCAACCTTGGTAATTTTCTAACTGCTCCAATCTTGCTAATTTTGATTGTATTATCAAAATTAACATGACCCAATATTCTATTACATAGCCAAGGTTCTTCTATTTTACGCATGCAACAATTGTGTCTAGTGTCATCAAAAATATACATGTTATTGTCACTTCTAATGGCCTTTGCCACCAACATTCTTGATTTTGCATTTTTGATCTCACACTCTTTAGATCTGAAAGTCACCCCATGCCCATTATCACACGTTTGATTCACACTGACGAGATTGTGCTTCAATCCACTAACATAGAGAACATTTTCAGCTTTAGTCTACTTGTCCAATCTAATATTTCCTTTGCCTTTGATGGAAATAGTTGCATCATTTCCAAAAATGACATTACCTTTTTCGTACTCTTTTAGTTGTAATAATTTTCTCTTATCACTGGTAACATGTTTGGAGCATCCACTATTAATCATCCATTGATCATGTTGATCATGAGCTGTCAAGGCAACCTCACAATTTTTAGAATTTTGAGCCTTCTTCTTCCATGTTCTCACAACTTTACAATGATTAGATTTCACATATGTGTGCTACACGAAGGAGTTTGGAAAGATATATCTGCACTCACTATCTTTGTGACCAAATTTATTGCATATGAAACACTCGATCTAATTCATTAGTGGAGAAAAATAGTTATTTCCATTAGCATGCAAAGTATTTGGTCCTTGAGCAACCCTTGATCTATCAACATTTCTTCTAGAAAACATCTTCATCTAAAATTTATGGCCTTATGTCCAAAATTATTACATGAAAAACAATAAGCATAAAATAGTGTAGGATACTTGACTTTTTGTTGCCATGATGGAGGAGTGAAATTTGAGGACCCTGCTTGCTTCACTCATTGATTTTCAGTTGATTTGATTTCAGCTCCATTACTTTTCACACTCTTTTTGGTTGCTGCAACATTTTCTTGATTTTCATTTCCTTTCAAAGCATCTGCATAACTGGTACTTGTTTTATCTTTGACATTTTGTAGAGGAGGCTTGAATCCCAATCCAGTTTTTTCCTCCATTGACCTTTGTGTGTTGAGAATATATTGCAAGGTTTTAGATCCCTTCACAATTTTATGATTTAGACATGGTTTAGTTTATGTTTTTAATATATTGGTCCTTAATGCAATAATTTATTCCTCCAGTTTGTGACAAATTTCTTTCCATTACTCTAGCTTCTTGGTGAACACATTTTATTTCATTTTTGAATCTTCAATTCTCTCTTTAAGCAGATGATGACATGTTCATGGGTGCATGGAATTGGAGCTCCACCAATATTCTACTTCAAAGATTCATTTTCTCTTTCTAACTCAGCTAAATTGTTTTTTTGAACTACAATTTGTTGCAACATATTTTCTTTGAATTTCTCAATTTCATCCAACTGGGTCTTTAGAGACCTATCAACCAAAGGAGGCTTATTCTCCTTTAGTTTTTGTATTTCTTCCTTTGGCAACTTGTTTTTATTTCTAGCCTTTCTTAGCTCATCAAGTGAAGTAATGAACTCACCTTCACAATCAAACTCTCCATCCTAAGGATTTTATTCATCTTAGGACTCAAAAATCCATAAGAACACATTCGTTGTGCACTTCTTCTTCAGATGAATATTTTCCATTGCTTTCTTCTGAAGTATCACTTTCTTCTTTTGAGTAGTAGACCCTTCTCCTTTGGGCTTTACCTTTTCAAAAATTTTGGTTTTTATCCTTGCTCTTCATATCCCTCTTCTTCTCCTCCTTTTCGAAATTTCTAAGTTTTATCTGTGTTCTTCATATCCTTCTTCTTCTCCTCCTTTTTACTTCTTTTATGTGGAAACTTTGCAATAAAATGTCCAATTTCTTCACATTTGAAGCACTTGAAGGTAAGCTTGCCTTTATACTTTTCGGAACCTCTCTTTAATTTATTGGAAAACTGAGAAAATTCTTCATCAGATTAACGACTAGAATAATTTTCCTCTTCCTTGATTTTCTTTAGAATTTTCTTGATATTTTTTGTAAGAGTATTGACCCTGTTTGAGGCCTTTAATGTTGCTTCACTAGACTCAGATTTCTCTTCTATAATGTGCATTTCATAGGATGTAAGAATTCCAAGAAATTGATCCATAGTAAGAGTGCTCAAGTCATACATATCCTCAATAGCTGAAACCTTGGGGTTAAATATTTTTGATAAAGACCTCAAGATTTTCTGAATAATGACCTCATATTCAAATTTTTCATCTATGCTCTTGATCATATTTATCACTGTTTCAACCTTTTAGAAATACTATCCAATAGATTCATCTTCTTTCATTTTCAAGCTCTCAAACCTCATCCTATAGGTTTGGAACTTCCCTTTATTCACCTTCATAGTTATTCTCAAGTTTGTCCCAAACATCTTTGGCTAATGTAAAATGCGTGACTTTTATCAGCTCATTCTCACTAAGCCCTGGCATAACATTTATGGCCTTTGAATTGTTTTGAAAAATATTCTTTCCATCAAGGTATGAAGGAAGAACATAAATAACAACATATCTAGTCACCACATTAGAATAAAATTAACCCATAAACTCATTAGATTCCACTGCATTCTCATCTTCCATTAATTGTAGTTCTCACCATCAAAAATTGGAAGCTTCACATCATGGCCAACCAATGTCCCTTCTCAATCTCTCCTTTCATTGGTCAAGCTAAAAAAAGGAGTCGACCCTGATACCAATTGTTAGACACAAGTAAAACTAATAGGGGGGGATGTATCAATATTACGAAACTATTATAAAAATGTATGCAATTAAAAATTATTCAGAAATTCACTTCAAAATATGTAACAAGATCATGCACATGAAAAACACAAACAATCATCACATGTAGACACCTGGATTTTAGGTGGAAAAAACCCCCTCTAGGGAAAAAAAACTGAACTATCTATTTATTCTTCTTATTATTGTTTGCTTCAAAATATTCTCGTTTACATTACATCAACTAGCCACCACTAGCAATGGAGTACCCACCCCTTGACTGTGTTACTTAGGGCTATATTGTTATTTTCTTTGATAATTGCATTTCTTCTTTAATACGTTAAGTTCATCCCATAAGATCAAAACATTATTCAAACTTACATCATTATTCATTATGAAACTATGTAGAAATAAAAATATCAACATCATCAATACAATGGAACATAAAGAAATAATAGAAGAAAATCATTCACACATAGAGTCACCAGGATTAGTCAGAGACGATGGAAAAACCCACTATGGGGAAAACCCTTACAAATTATTCTTCTTATAGATTGTCATCAATTGATTAAAAAAAAAGAGTACAATGATTCATGTCTTCGTCTGTGAAACCAACCATCAAAAGCAACTACAACATCCATGAAACAAACCCAACAGAGCTTATACTCAAAATATTGATTCTGAAATTTGTATTAAACCATCCCTAACCGCACTCAACTTTCGAATGTTGCAGTCACTGAGCGAAATATTTGGACAAATGATATTTCATATTTTAGTTCCTAGTCACATGGAGGACGAATCATTAAAGTGACTTTAGTAGCCTAGTTGCACCTTTAACCCTAGCGAGTGAGTGACTAGGGTCAAATATTATTTATGGCGAGAGAGAAACTATGTTTGTGAAAACCCTAATGCTCGGTTGCATGCACAGTGAGTTGTCCATGTGACCAAAAGCCTCGAGTGACATGCATGAGCCTCTGTGGGAGTGATTGTGGTCGAGATCCTTCTGTGTTGTGCCTACAACTGTGGCCCAAAACCCTAGATCTAAAATGTGAGCTTCAAACCCAACAATTTCACCTTAGAGCGAACCTATTCCTCCCTGAACTAGATTTAGACTTGTGTGAGCCAAAAACCAAGATAGAAGATTGTCTCATGATTATGTCCAAATGAGGTAGAGGTTTGTTGTATTTATATCCTTCCAAGAGGGTCCACTTTGCTTTAGGGGCGACCTTATCAAATATGCACGTTTGGCTTTTTATTCATAAATACACTTTCCCTTATCTGATGTGAGTGATATTTTAGGTCAATTTTGGTCCTCTTAAAAAGAGGAATTCAATGAAATTATTATCTACATCAAATGAGTTATAAAAAGTGGAATTTGACTACAATTGCTTATTTTTCACACTCCCTCTCAGCTAGGAAGAATTCCACCTGTCAATGTCTGACCATTGATCAACATATCATTTTTCATCATATCCCATCCAAGTTCAAGCATCTCTCATTTTGAATCATCAATTTTCATCTCAATTCATCTCTTTCTAATTCCTACTTATCTCTTGATTATCCCTGCTCATATGTTGAACATTCTCAAATATAAAAGAATAAGAATTTTTACATCGGAGGGGAGCTCAATCTACCACCCTCTATCCATCAGCTACTACCTATAATCTCTGTCAGCAGGCTACTACCCATGGATATCAGTGGGGAGCTAAATCTGCAATCTGTATCATCATCGGAGAGCATACCGTCAAGAACACGTATCAACTTGGAACCACATCGAAGAGCACATATCAACCCATAATCTCAAGGGGGAGCTACTACTACAACCCCATATTGAGCAGTAGGATATCCAAACACACAGGGGAGGACATCTCAACTCTGGAATCAAATCGAGGAGCTCAAACTCAACTTGGAACTGCATAGAGGAGAAAATCTCAACCCAAACCTATTTCTTATTGATATTCCCATTAATGAATCTAATAATTCATGTGGTAGAACATCTACATCATAATCGACTTGGGTTGTAGACCCCAACTACACTCTCAACCCATTGGCGAAATGGGGAGCGGTATTCCCAACAAGCCTTGCTTGTGGGTATGATGCCAACTGGGGTATACTCTACATAGATGACATAGGGGAGTAGCATCTCTGGCCCTATGAATATAGGGGAGTATCATATCTGACCTTATGGGTAATAGATAGGGGTGATACCCTATTTTCCAAAGTTTCCTTAACCCCAGGAGCCCTCTTTCTCAATTCCTCACCTCAGGATCTCAACAGGGGGCAAGAGTTGTCTTAATGTCCTCGATTAGTGATGCTCTCATCATACTCATATTTGGTATCATATTGACCATTATGTATCAATAGCAACGATATCTTATTCATTCCGGACATAAAATTAAATATCATATTAGAACATAAAAAATCATATATATTTTTCACAAAAGGATACCATATTCATCCTCCCTCTCAAGGAGGTTCCAACCACAAGCTTAAGCTAGCAGCATTGTCTCAATATACTAAGCTAACTTAGTCCTAGCTATATGAAATATTCTCTGCCAATCACTTCCCTCTGTTTGTCATCATAATGTATTCGTGTCATATCTAGATCTTGTTCAAATGGCTCTCTATGGAACTTCTTCATCCTAGCTCATAGCTAGCCATGTTGGAAACATCGCACTTGCTGAGCTCCAAAACTGCCTCCTTTTCAAGCAATTTCTTCATCCTTCTTCCCTTGTTTTCCCATGCCAGTGCATCCTAAACCATCAAAAGCCATTGCATGATTGATTCTAGAAGTAAATTTTAGTGATTTTCAAATTATATTATTATGTGTGTTATTTGGATAGGGTTTTGTTTCTCAGCTACATAATGTAGCCACTTTCCACAGCTAACTAGCAATTCCACAGCCATCTCCATACTTTTGCAAGTTACAAGTGTCGAGAAGAGGAATAAGTTACATGGGTAGCTAAGGAAATGTCAGTACATGGATAGAGTCCTATTCGTTTGATCAAATTCGAGGAGAAAGACCCCAGTCAAAGGGGAGTCAACGGAGAAGTCCTATAGTAGTTAGAACTCTGTTTTGGCACACAAATGAGTCTGAGGCATGTTCCTGAAGCTAAGCATTCTATTTTCCACCTACATAACCATATCCAGCATCCATATTCAGAGATTTACTATTTATGCCAACTGGAGACTAAATTACTGGATGCACGACCTGTTCACGTGTCTGTTGTAGAAGATTTTCCTCTTAGAAACAGTTATGAATTTTTCCTATAAATTTTAGCATTTGGAACGTAGAACTAGTTAATGTTTTTATGGTGATGAAGTAGTGTGATTTCCATTTGTAAGCATGAGACATTCAGCACTCTATTTTTATATACAAAAACTCTATTTTGTTATATGGCTACCTGAGCTTGTGAAGTAAATTTGCGTTACTAGTCCAAGGCCATGCAGAGGGCCCTTGCGTGGCTGAGGTTCCTTTTTGTTTTTGTGTATTTACATTTGTTTTTTTTATTTCATTCAACTGTATATTTCTTGCATTTTCATTTATGTCCATAATCATTCTAACATTGTATATATTGCATCTTTTGTCACTTGTTTTTACTAACCCTGATAAGTGCATTTCAGTATCACAATAGTTATTTAATTTCTTTTATGCTCGAGCTTCTTAGTTGTAGTTTTGAAATTGTATTAAGTAGAATCTTTAGACTCACTTCTTCTGTTGTTCTTTAGTTTTCAAGTTCAAGTTGTTTTATGCTTCTTAGGATAGTCACTCATTACATGAGTGCATGTTTCTGTAACCTTTCGTTGATGGCTTACCCTCAAACTAATTGGTGAATATGGAGTTTATGAATGAGATTTTCTTGTTGTTCAGTGCCTTTTCTTTCTTAATATAGTCACTCATGTTATAGGAAAATATTTCCAGAGCCTTACGTTGATGATTGATCTTCAAACTAATTGGCGAAGTGTTATGTTTATAAATGAGATTACTTGTTGTTCATTAGTTTAGAGTTAGATAGTTTGATGTCATTTTCTCATGATATAAGCTAATATTTCCAGAGACTTTCGTTGATGATTGATCTTCAAACTAATTGGAGAAGTGTTATGTTTATAAAATGAGATTACTTGCTTTTCGTTAATAGTATAGTTGCAGTTTCAGTTTTGTTTCTTGCCTTTAGTTTAATTGTAGTAGTTCATTAGACTTTAATTTTGCAAGTAGAATAGACAACATAAGTAGTTTTGCTTCCAGTATTTCATTCCTAGTTTGATATAGATAGCTGCACTTCCATTTTCTCATTCAAGTTTTGATTTTGTAGATAGCAGTTTTAAGAGTCTTTTAAGCTCATATTTTGGAAACCATTACAATAGCATGAAGATAAGCTTTGTCTTCACTTTCTTGTTTTGAAAAATCCATTTCCAAACTTGGTCTAAAAAGAACTTTTAGACTCTCACTTCAACAGTAGATTAAGATTTTGATTAGATTGTAGAACTCTAGGAGTCGAAAGAACAAAACCTCGAGACAACATAAACTTGAAAATAGTGAGGTAAGAAAGGGTTATTTATAACATATAGTGCACTACACTTCATTAGTTTACAACACCCGAATTGATAATATGTAGCAATTTATGACATTAAATTGACTAAACATTTTGGCACCGTTGCCAGGGAAGTGTAACTAGGTATCCTATCTCTTACATTCATAAAATATATAATAATATAATTAAATTTCTTGAGTATGCTCTCCTCTTGAACTTTGTGTGATCTGGAGGATCAGAAAAATAATTGTTATTCCAACTAAAAAAATCATCAAAAACAACAAAACAAAAAAATGACATCCATAGAGAAAGAGATTCTAGGGGTAGATTTATAGCTAGGGGCAGAAGTTCGATTTTTACAACTCCAACTACTCCACCAAGGATCAGAAAGGACACAACTCCATCCCAAACTCATACTTCCAACCTTAGAATTCTTGGAATTCAAAGGGAAACAACTCAATTAGAAGATTCTCCCACTTCATCTACTAAACAAGATCTAGGAGAGGAACCCTTTTTCACCTCTATAGGGGAACCTATTGTAGTTGAAGAAGTAGAAATACCTAGAGAAGAAAAAGAAGTAGAAATTCTCTCTCATCAGCCATTAATAGAAGAACCAGAAGATTTTGAGGAAACTATCATGGCAGAAGAAGAGAAAGATGGAGAATTTTCACTATTTGGAGGAGGGGGTAGAGGTAGGGGTAACAATGGAGGAGGTAGAGGAAATAGGGAAGGAGATAACTCATTTAGATTCCCTATAGTAGATGAGGAAACACATACAACAATTTCACCATCTGTCCTCCCAAACTTTTATGGGTTGAGAAGTGAGGATCCTGAAACATTTTTGTTTGAGTTTTAAGTCTTATGCCGAACTTATGACTATCTAGAAGACTCTCAAAAACTCAAATTGTTCCCTTCAACACTAAAAGGGGCTGCATTGAAATGGTTTATGGGATTAGTCATTCAATCCATTATGACTTGGAATGATATGAGGTAGGCATTTTTGGATATATACTTGGATTACTGTATGCCTTCCAATCATAAGGATGAGGTATTCAAAATGATGCAAAAGGAAGATGAAAACTTAGAGGATTTGCTTGAGAGGTTTAACTACAATTTGAAAAGAGAAAAAATGAACAATTTAGATGAAAAAACTTTGAAAGATCTTTTGTTGAAGGCCATTAGAGATGAATGGATAGATATATTAAACATGATGGGGAAGGGAGACATCTCTCAACTTCCATTGAATGATATAGCAGAAATATATGTCCATCTCTCAAGAGGGAAATCTAAAACTAGGAAAGGACCAAGAGATCCTTCTCTTATTAGAGCAAACAAATTTGCAACTGGAACTGTAAGTAGGGCAGAAATTCGCAATATACTTGATGAGTTCAAAACTAATATTTTAGGGAGCCTTAGTGAGTAGCTAGACACCCTCAAAATCCAAAACAAGAAGAAAATAGAAGATGATGCTTTAGCCATCTTTTGTCCAAAATGCAGAAAGAAACATGCTCTAAGGAAATTCCCCTTAGATGCAAAAATTGTAGAAACTTGTATGATTTGTTCAGAAAGTCATGAGACAAAGGATTGTCCTTCAATCCCAGGTCTTAAGGCTGTCTTTCAAGAGGAAGTAGTCCAAAACTCTGTAGAATCTATTCATTTCGTTGCAAGAATACCTTGGCAAGGGCCACAAAGTCAAGAATTTAAGAATCCAATTAATTTTTAGCCCCCACCAAACCGGAATCCTTGGCAACAACCTTGGCCTAAACCTCAAAATCAATATCAATCTCAACCACGGGCACAAGGGGTACAAAACCCTTATGGGATATTTGCTCAATATTATCAATATCCTCCATCTTATTAGAGCTATCCTCCCCCACAGAATCAACAACAAAATCAACAACCACAACTTCCAAATCAAAGCCCTCACCTTTCATTGCCATTCCCACAAAAACCTCCACAACAAAGTCAAAATCCTCAACTCTTACTTCCATTTCAACAAAAACCAAATCAACTACCAGCCCAACCATTACCAAACCCCAATAATAAAAGCCCTCAGAACCCTTACATGGTAGAAGAACAACAATTTCCTACTTACATGATTGTTCCTCTAGATCTTAATGATGTTCAACTTGGATCTGGTAGGATTTTAGAAAAGGAAAAACCTTCTATAGATATTCAAGAGCAAGATGCTTCTGAGGAGGACTCTCTGAAATTCAATAAATTTTTTGAGGGAACATCTCTTCAAAACCAAAAAATTCAAAAAGAAAAACAAAAAGAGTCAATAAACACAACTCCTATAGTTGAGAAACATGCATCTACTTCTACACCTTCTTTTCCTGAGAGATTACAAATTGATAGAGTAGTGGAAAAATATATCTTGTTGCCCAATTATGATTTCCTAGATGAATTAAAGAATGTCTGTATCAATATTCCCTTGTTACTAGCCATTAGAGAAATTCCTATTCTAGCAAAAACAATAAAGGAGTTGAGCATCAAAAGACCAGGTAGAAAACCAAGAGACACAAAAAGAATTCACCCGGTAGGAAAAATAACAGATAACATGATGGGAAAGATTACCATGTAGAAATATCTGGATCCAGGAAGTCCAATTTTCAAAACACGCATAAATGGGATTGAAATTCCAAACACATTGATTGACTTAGGGGCAGCTATAAACATTATGAGTAGACAGAGTATCGAACAACTTAAAATTCCTAATCTTATTTACATGCCTACCTTCTTGCAACTTGCAGATAGATCAGTAATCAAACCAGATGGTGTATTAGAAGGCATTTCAGTCTCCTTAGATTCTTGGGAATATCCTTTTGATTTCATGATTTTAACTCCCAAGAATCATCTAGGAGGACACCCACTTATCTTAGGAAGACCTTGGCTGGCCACAACTGTTGTTTTTATTAGTTGTAGATCTGGCGACATGTATATTTATGATGGTAGTTCAACAAAGAAATTCACTTTGTATCCTCCAGCAAATGAAATCACAAAAATAGATGACAAGGAATGGGTCGATGATGAATATGTTATACAACCTATCTTTACTATATCATTAATTTGTGAGGATAGTCAAATTTTGAACACATTAGAAAATTTTGAAACATCTTTAGAATATGATCATGCTCAATTTCAGGTAAATTCTAATATTGAATACTTGTCATCTAGGTAGATGTATCTTTATTCTATGGAAGATTTTGGCAGCTCTACAATTGAAATTTTTCCAGGTAGAGCATTGAATATAAACAAAACTTGGAGAAATCACAACAAGAGGAGCTAACCAAAATCTTACAAAAACATTCTGCTGCATTTGCATGGGAGTATACTAATATGAAAGGTATTGACCCTAAGACCTGCATCCATCATATCTATATTGAGGAAAACAGTGGACCAACCAGACAACCTCAGAGAAGGATGAATCCAAATCTTAGGGAGATTTTGAAAGAAGAGCTCCAAAAATGACTCAATGTAAACTTCATTTACCCCATCTCAGATAGCCAATGGGATTCTCCTTTGGTAATTGTGCCTAAAAAGAATGGTAAATGGAGGGTGTGCATTCATTACAGAGAATTTAATAAAGCAACCTTGAAGGATCACTTTCCTTCGCCCTTTATAGATCAGGTATTAGATACATTAGCAGGTAAAAAGTACTTTTATTTTTTGGATGGTTTTAGTGGTTATAATCAAATTCAAGTAGCACCTGAAGATCAGGATAAGACCACAATTACTTGTCCATGGGGAACTTTTGCCTACCGAGTGCTTCATTTTGGATTATGTAATGCACCCACAACATTCCAAAGAGAAGTACTATGAATTTTTTCTGATCTAATACATGATTGTGTAGAGGTATATATGGATGATTTTATAGTCTATGGTAACACATTTGAAGAAGCCTTGGAAAATTTGGAAAGAGTCCTTAAAATATGTAAAGAAACAAACCTTTCATTAAGACATGAAAAATGCTTTATGATGTTTATGAAAGGTATTGTTCTAGGACATCACATTTCAGGGGATGGGATTAATGTAGACAAATCTAAAGTGGAAGTCATCTCTAAGTTACCAATTCCAAATTTCCAAAAAGATGTTAGAAGTTTTCTAGGATTTACAGGATATTACAGAAGGTTCATAGAAAACTTTACTAAAGTAGCATCTCCACTCTTGAAATTGCTTACCAAAGATTGTGAATTCAAGTGGAATCCTGATTTCCAACTAGCATTTGAAGCCTTGAAAACAAAAATATCTGAAGCACCCATCTTAAGAGGACCAAACTGGAAACTTCCTTTTCATATTTCTACAAATGCTTCAAATACAATTCTAGGAGTTGTACTTGGACAAAATGATTTGATTCCTTATGCCAGTTACTATACAAGTAAGAATTTTACTCCCATTGAGTTGAATTATACTGTGACTGAACAAGAATTCTTAGTTGTTGTTCATGCAATTAACAAGTTTAGACATTATATAACAGGCTCTAAAACTTTTGTTCATACTGATCATTCTGCAATTAGATATTTGATGAATAAACCTATTACTAATGGTAGAGCTACAAGATGGCTTTTACTTTTGCAAGAATTCAATATTACTGTGCTAGATAGACTTGGAAAACAAAACACAGTTGCTAATTTCTTGTCCAGGATTCAGAATATCAAAGAAGACTCTCCGGTTGAGGATAAGTTTCATGACGAATATCTATTTGCAGTAACTACTCAAACTCCTTGGTTTGCAGATGTTGCTAACTATCAGGTTACAAGGAAGTTACCTTCACATTTATTTCCTAGAGAGAAAAGAAGGATTATTCAAAATAGTTCAAGATATTCATGGATCTCTAACGAATTGTATAAAACAGGGCTAAATCTTGTGATCAGAAGATGTGTCAGGGAAGATGAAATGCGTGATATTCTTAAAGCATGTCATGATGAGCCATGTGGTGGACACTTTTCTGATCGGAGGACAACATATAAAATCCTTTGTTTAGGATATTATTGGCCATCCATTTTCAAAGATGCAAAAGTTGCCAAAGGGTAGGGAAACCTACTCCCTCAAATGAGATGCCATTACAACCTCAGGTACTTATCGAACCCTTTGAAAAATGGGCTTTAGACTTTATTGGACCTATTAATCCTCCATCCAAGCAGGAAAAGTATATATTAGTATGTATTGATTATGTCACCAAATGGGTAGAAGCCAAAGCATTATTTTTTGCTAATGAAAAGACAGTAGTTAATTTTCTTTTTGAGTATATTTTTACTCGCTTTGGTGTTCCAAGAGAAATTGTGACAGATTAGGGACCTCAATTCACATCCAAAATGATGGAGAGGCTTATGGAAGAGTACAAGATCAAGCATAGGAAATCCACTCCCTATCATCCACAAGAAAATGGTCAAGTGGAGTCTACAAATAAAGTAATTGAAGGAATCATCACCAAGACTGTGCATCTACATAGAAGAGATTGGGCAGAAAGGCTTTCTGAAGCCTTGTGGGCCTACAAAACTACATGGAGGAATACAATGAGACATACACCTTATGAACTTGTTTATGGAAAGCAAATCCTATTCCCCATTGAGTTCCAAGTTAAAACTTTCAAGATGGCAGTCAAGTTGGGGATGGATCTATCAAAAGCTCAAAAGCATAGACTGGAACAATTGAATGAACTTGATGAAATCAGACAAGAAGCAGTTCAAAGGACTGGTCTAGTTCAGCAACAAAGAGCTAAGTGGAATGACAAGTACATCAAGGACAAAAGGTTTCAAGAGGGAGATCGGGCATTGCTATTTGATTCTAAGTTCAAGGATTTTCAAGGTAAATTTCAAACTCATTGGCTTCAGCCATATGAGATTGAAAAAGTTTTCAGTAATGGAGCAATAAGAATCAGAACCATAGATGGACATAAAACTCCTCTCCTTGTGAATTGTCATAGGTTGAAGATTTAGCAAAAGCCAATCTCAAAGGAGGAGTTTATCAAGATCTTTCAAAATAATTATAAAATGAAGTTGGTGAAGAAGAATCATTCTTCCCCACCAACTTAGTCTTTGTTCTTTTCATCAATTAAAATAAATAAATAAATAAATGTATAAGCTTGAAAACCAATCACTGATTGGCATTCTTATCTTGAAAATATAGGGTGAAAATCAGAAGACTCTGACACCCTACATTTTCCAAAAAAAAAAGATCCTTCATTTTATTCATGGTTTATTTCATTCCATTCCATTTTATTTCTACAAATTTCACTCCATTTCACCACCACATTCCATTAATAAATTTTTCTTCAGTGTTTCTTCATATCCACTTTTCATTTCCATTCTTCCATATTTCATCCATACAATGATTTTCTATTTTTCATCAAGTCATATTTCATTCACTGTGTTACATTCCACAGCTGATATGATTCCATAGTTGATCTGATTCTGCAGTTGATCTGATTCCGCAACTATTCTAATTCCACAGCTAATCCTGTTTTGCAGTCAAACTGACTCTGCAGCAAAAGTTGGATCATTAGCCAAAAATAAAAATAAAAAAGCTAGATGCAGGTATTGAAGGATAATTTTTTTGAAGACACAACAACACCTAAGCACCTACAAAAGCAAACAATCAAAGGTTAGCAAATGGAAAAGGTATGGTTTCAAAGGTGAGAATAAAACCTATTTCAAATAGCACTATAAAAGCATAAGTTATATAATTTGAATAATCACCACTCCTTAACATGTCATAATGCGATGTGACTGTTGTCATAACTCCACCATGCCTTCCAACTTAATGCTTAATGGTCTCATGATTTGCCTCCAACTTTAACTCGTACTTTACTGTACTTTCCTAATCCACCTGTTTAAACAGCTAATTATGGGAACATAACATAGCTGAATATGGCTCTATCACACACCAAGTTTCATGTTTTCTTACTCCCGTAGCCTTCTTATGAATGCAAAACACTCGGACTTCATTCAGTTTTCAGTTTTGTGCATGAGTAATACTCTACCTCCACACAATCTACATATGCACCAGTCCGTACATCCTTCATACTGTTCCCATGCATATGCTCTTCTTGCTTCGTATACCCTCCATATTTCATTCCACAATCATCGATTTCCTCCACAGTTCTCTAGTATTCCATTTCTGTCCTTATAACTGCCTTGTTCCCATATAACCACCATCTACAGAATTTCTACACAGTGAAGAAACGCAAGATGGGTCTCATTGTAAGATCAAAGCCCACAGGAGTCAAATTTATGGAGGGATACCCTCAGTTGAAGGGGACATTGCAGAAGTCTGGCTGGCTGAAGTTATCATGAAATTCAATGGCCATCATAGAGAAGTCACCAAGACATTTGCAAGGTATTTTGATGGGGTATAAGTGGAAATTGGTGATATAAGGTTCTCAGTGGCTGAATCTTTCGTTGCAGCTACAAACAAACTTCCAAAAGATGGAGAAAGGTGGTTCAAAAATAAGGAATTTGATGATGAGGCTTGGAAAGTTATTCTCTGAAATCCAGGTATGGATATCTCAATTTTCAAAAGAGGAATTCCTATTTCAGCATTAAAGGATAAATGGAGTAGTTTTCTCTTGACTATTAAGAAATTTATCACATGTGAGGGTAGATATGGTTCAATGTACATGTATCACATAAGGTTGTTGATGAATTTTTTAGAAGGTGGAACCATAAATCTCCCTTAATTTCTGTTGAATAGCTTAAGGAAGATGTCCACCACTATTCAAAAGAAGATAGAAGATATAGAACCTCACCTTTACCACCATGGTCTCATAAAAATCTTAGTTGAAAATCACTTGAAGGATATAGGAGACACATGGGAAAGCTTCCTAATCAGGAACTTTTTCCAAGATCCACCTAAGTTACCTAAAGGGAGTTTAGTAAAGAATAGTAGGAGGAGGAGAACAACTCTTGCAATCCAAAATACTCCTACTAGTTCAGCAAAAGAAAACAATGATGAAGAACCTCTCTCTGAAACTCTAACTGAGGTCATGAAGAAAACAAAATAGAGAGGAAAAATAAAAAGAAAAGTTGAGGAAATCTATCAAACTCCTGACCCTTCATCAGAAGAGGAACAATTGCTCTCTGAGAAATTAGTCCACATTAAAGAATAGTCCAAGAAAGAAAAAGAAAAAGGGAAAAGAAGACAGGTCATAGAAGAAGAGAACATAGGCACACAAAGTCTAAGGAGAAGTTATAGGCTTAAAGGAAAAATTAAGAAAACAAAGAGAAAAGAAGCCCAATTCATACATTTGGGAGGGGAGACTCCAACTCAATCACAAGATAACACTTCATTTGAACAAAGTCCACAACATTCTCCTCAAGTACACTTTGAAAGTAGTCTAAGAGGTTGACCCAGTTCAGCAATAGATCTATGATTATATTGAATCATTGGAGCAGAAGAACACAATAGAAGATCAAGGGACTTCATCTAACCAACCAGTTACATCAAAATAAACTCTAATTCACTCACTAAAGCAAGAAATATATGAATTAGAAGTCTTAAACAAGCATATTCACAAGGAAAATGAAGCTTTGAAGGAACAAAACAAGTTGGACAAAATAATTCATGACAATACCACGCTTCATTTAGGTCTATGGCATAAAAAAAAAAAAAAAATTGAGGAAGAAAAATAGGAAGCTAAGCTGGGCCCTCCTCAACCTTAAATATAGATTCCTTATGAGAAAGCCTAGAATTGCAGTGGCAACAAAGAGAAACAAGAAAAGGTTGGATGTTCTAGCTGAGGTTTCAGAGAAGATGTAGTAGAAGAAGGATTGTTACAATTTTGGTTGCATGAGGACATGTAACAACTTCACAGTGGGGGTATGTTGAGCTCCAAAACTGCCTCCTTTTCAAGCAATTTCTTCATCCTTCTTCCCTTGTTTTCCCATGCCAGTGCATCCTCAACCATCAAAAGCCATTGCATGATTGATTCCATGAGTACATTTTAGTGATTTTCAAATTATATTATTATGTGTGTTATTTGGATAGGGTTTTGTTTCTCAGCTATGGAATGTAGCCACTTTCTACAACTAACTAGCAATTCCACAGCCATCTCCATACTTTTGCAGGTTACAGGTGTCGAGAAGAGGAACGAGCCACATGGTTAGTTAAGGAAATGTCAGTACATGGATAGATTCCTATTAGTTTGATCAAATTCGAGGAGAAAGACCCTAGTCAAAGGGGAGTCAACAAAGAAGTCCTACAATAGTTAGAACTCTATTTTGGCATGCAAATGAGTCCGAGGCATGTTCTTGAAGCTAAGGATTCGTTTAGCACTTGCATAACCATATCCAACATCCATATTCAGAGATTTATTGTTTATGCCAACCGGAGACTAAATTCCCGAATGCACGACCTGTTCACGTGTTTGCTGTAGAAGATTTTCCTCTTAGAAACAATTATGAATTTTTCCTATAAATTTCAGCATTTGGAATGTAAAACTAGTTAATGTTTTTATGGTGATGAAGTAGTGTGATTTCCATTTGTAAGCATGAGACATTTAGCACTCTATTTTTATATACAAAAACTTTGTTTTCTTATATGGCTACCTGAGCATGTGAAGTAAATTTGTGTTACTAGTTCAAGGTCATGCAGAGGGCCTCTATGTGGTTGTGGTTCCTTTTTGTTTCTGTGTATTTACATTTGTTGTTTTTCTTTTGTTCAATTGTATATTTATTGTATTTTCATTTAGGTCCATAATCATTCTAACATTGTATATATTGCATCTTTTGTCATTTGTTTTTACTAACCCTGATAAGTGCATTTCAGTATCACAGTAGTTCTTTAATTTCTTTTATGCTCGAGCTTCTTAGTTGTAGTTTTGAAATTGTATTAAGTAGCATATTTAGACTCACTTCTTCTACTGTTCTTTAGTTTTCAAGTTCAACTTGTTTTATGCTTTTTAGGATAGTCACTCATTACATAAGTGCATGTTTCCGTAACCTTTCGTTGATGGTTTACCCTCAAACTAATTGGTGAAATATGGAGTTTATGAATGAGATTTTCTTATTGTTCAGTACCTTTTCTTTCTGAATATAGTCACTCATGTTATAAGTAAATATTTCCAGAGCCTTTCGTCGATGATTGATCTTCAAACTAATTGGCAAAGTGTTGTGTTTATAAATGAGATTACTTGTTGTTCATTAGTTTAGAGTTAGATAGTTTGATGTCATTTTCTCATGATATAAGCTAATATTTACAGAGCCTTTTTTGATGATTGATGTTCAAACTAATTGGCAAAGTGTTATGTTTATAAAATGAGATTATTTGTTTTTCATTAATAGTATAGTTGCAGTTTCAGTTTTGTTTCTTGCCTTTAGTTTAATTGCAGTAGTTCATTAGACTTTAATTTTGCATGTAGAATAGACAACAGAAGTAGTTTTACTTCTAGTATTTCATTCCCAGTTTGATATAAATAGCTGCACTTCCATTTTCTCATTCAAGTTTTGATTTTTTAGATAGTTTTTTTCATATTCTTTTAAGCTCATATTTTGGAAACCATTACGATAGCAAGAAGATAAGCTTTGTCTTCACTTTCTTGTTTTGAAAACTACACTTCCAAACTTGGTCTAAAAAGCACTTTTAGGCTCTCATTTCAGCAGTATATTAAGATTTCAATTACATTGTAGAGCTCTAGGAGTCAAAAGAACAAAACCCCAAGACAAAATAAACTTGAAAATAGTGAGGTAAGAAAGGGTTATTTAGCACATATAGTGCACTACACTTCATTATTTAACGACACCTGGATTGATAATTTATGTAGCAATTTAGGACACTAAATTGACTAAACAACACTCAACCTTGGTCATGAGATGGACCTCTCATCCAGAATATGATGGAAGGTCTCATACTAAGGTAGCATCCAAATGTGCTCATCTCATAAATAACGATCCTAATCATCATCAATACATCTAAGTAATCACAGGAGGAATGTCTCAGACCAAAAATTGATCATTCCATGCAAATCTCTTGATGGACACTTGGTGGAAACTCTATGTGAGAGAACGACTCAATCATGAACTCATTTAGGTTCTATGCACATCATATATATATATATATATATATATATATATATATATATATATAGATATGGGTATATGGGTGCTCAAAACGGAACATCAATGCTTCAATCAACTGTCAATTTCCAAGTCAAGTTCAATAATATTTATTCACAACTTCTTGAAATTCAATTGGAGTGTCCAAGGATTTTCATTTCCACTTTCCAATGCTTCTTCAATAGCTTATGTTATCACCAAAAATTGATCATCTAGCCATAACCTACTAGATGGATCGAAGTACACCTTGTAGGGCCAATTTTACCATAGTAAAATTGCTTTCGCTATAAGAAATTACTTAATAAGCCACATTTGTTTAGTTATTTATCATATTTTTCTCTAGGAATAATGAATTAATCATTATTTAATTATTATTCCTTGTCAAGTTTGACTAAATCTTCTAGGGATACTTAAACAAATCATTATTTGTTTATTATTCCTTAACCACATTCCTTGAGATGATAAATAAATCATTTATTTATTTACTATTTCTAAATAAAAGTATTTAACCAATTTAAATACTTTTCCCTCCAACCAAATATATTAAAATATTCCAAACGCTTAATTCTAGAATTTGATTAATAATATTTTATTATTTTACATTATTCAAGCATAACCTAATATTTTGTTATAAATTGGATGGTTTTATATCCATTCTTCACGTTCGATTATTTTCATCGTTGCACTCACTATTGCAGCTCTGATTATTATCACTATCTCTTTCCATTTCTTTTCATTCTTGAGTTCCTATTTGAGCTCTACACACATTTTGTTGGGTTTATACATTGTAGAGAGAAAAAACTCTACAGATTTAAAGACATTGAGGATAGCCAAGAACCCATGCCATAGAGGGGGACTGGTAACATCATTTGTTCCCTTCATAGCTGTCATATAATAAAATGTATTATTTACATCTGGTTTTCATTGGGTCACTAGAATTATTTGCGCTTAATTCCTTATTTCATTTTGTTGTTTAACTATTTCTATTGCATAGATCAGGACTTTGGTAGGTTTTGTTTTTATCATTTGCTACAGATCCACACTGTTTTAGAGCCATTTTTATAGTTGAGGTTGTTTGTCATCCACAGTCTAAAGTGGTTTCTTTTCGTACACTCTCGATAAGAAAACACTCCAACATATGGCGACTCCGTTGGGGATTTAGTTACGCATTTGTCCTCCAACAGATGGTGACTCCACTACATTTTTAATTATGTTTTAGAAACCTAGGTGACCTTCAGTTTCTAGCTCAAGGTTTTTCTTTTTTCGGTCTCTTAATGTTGTTTACAAGCATTCTAACCCTAGGTCAGTCAAAATTCTATCTTCTGAAAGTTTTCTGGTTATTTCCACAGGTGACAAGAACCAGCCGCACCAGAGACGAAATTTTTTTCTGCGACTTGCCATTTGAGAAATGAGGAGCAGAAATTGCACTTTTCAGCCCCAAACCTACAATCTGGAGGTCCGAAGCACACTTTCTAGCCCAAAAAGTGTGATCTCACCTAAAATAGGTTAGTACCTTGGATTTTAGGGTTTTTGGGATTTTTTTGATTATTTTCTAGGTTTCTCCATAGCACTCTCCTAGATTGGTTGACCACTGTCTTAGCCCACTTAGGCCTTGATATACTCTGTTTTACTCATCAAAGTGGAATTTATCCCCCTATGGCTTCTAGTATGATTCCACCTTTGTAGGAGGAGTTCAGCTGAGTGAGAAGTTTGAGTTTTTGTAGAGCTTTCAGCCATACATTTCACATTTGTACCTTTCTTTTTCAGATCTTTAAAGATAGGTCATTTCCATCCAAAGTTCCCTCTTGAACCTTGTTTGGTCATTTTCCTTAAGGTGCCATTATTTTCCCTAGGTTCCACACCCATCCCCCTATCTTTTGCAGCAATTTTCGTCACTGGTTTTTTTTGTTGCTGATGCACCATTTTCTAGTAGTATAGTGTCATTTGATCCCAATCACACTGATTTTTATATCTCTTGGCCATTTTAGTGTGTTTTTAGTTGATTTCGCTACCAACTAGTGCAGTGTTTACAAACCCTGTTTGGGTGGGGTTTAGATAGTTGATTTGTTATTTATTTTATGTTTTTAATTTAAGTTTATTTATAGTATTTTAGCAATATTTTTCTTTTCTTTTTTCAAACATGATCTCGGCTTGATTAACAAACACACAAGCACAACTTAAGAGAAGGGCGATTGGTTAACACCACCAAGCCAAGACTTAACTTAATTATTTTATCTCCCAAATAGAGACAAAGACATTTTTTGTATCTCCCTTCACCATTTACGTGTCACTTGTGTCTTTTAACCATTGTGCCACCAAGGCATTTGTCATGGGGACTTTTAGGTCTTCATCCCCAATTTCTTCTTGGAAGTATTACTCCTCCCCACAGGGTTCGAGTTATTCCTCCCCCGAGTCCCCATATCGACTCTTCTTCTGGTTCATCTAATTCCTCATCTGATTCTGAGCCTCCTTCACTACATACTGTCATCATGTCAAGACCCACTACAGGTGCAGGAAACCAACCTGGTGGTGGCTCCGGTTCTATTCCGATAGTCACATCTAGCGAAACTATTACAGGAACCATCCCAGCAGCTCCTTTGCTATCTCTCATGGCTGGCTTAAGTCTCCTGGATTTTAACTAGTTGATTAATGGCCCCATACACCATGATGATGGTTGGCCAGCTATGTTGACTAAGCTTCCCTCAGACATTCCCAAGTTTTAGGGTAATTCTTGACAGGACCCCACTAATCACCACTCCTTCCATATGTGGTGTTCGTCTATTTCCATCACCAATGACTGCATTCGTCTTTGGTTTTTCCAAGGCATGCTCATTGGAGATGCTATAAAGTGGTACCTTGACCAACCCTCTACTTCTCATTCCACTTTTACAACACTTGCTAAAGTGTTCCTTACATAATTTTAGTTATCTCTCCAATACAACACTGGTATAGAGCTCTTGACCACATTTCATCAATCCTCTACCACCTGTCTTTCCGACCATGTCTATGAATGGCGTAGAAGGAGGAGCATGTGTTGTGCTCCTTCCTTCAAAGAATGCGTCTACCTTGTTTGGTTTCTTAGGACTCTTTTAGCTCCCATTACGAAAGATGTCAAATCTCACTTTCCTCAAACAAAAGAAGAGGCTCTCCAGACTACTTTGAGATATGACTTGATTTATGCTCAATCCGGTTATGTTTATACCATTATAGAAACCCTCCCTCATCCTGGTGGTGCCCATGGACTAGGGGCATCTCACACCATCGACAATATCATTGGAGCTATTTCACATTCTTTGTCGTATACTCAACAAAGTTATGGCTATCCACAGGGGGGCACCAGTTCCTCCAACAGTTATTCCCCTCCTACCAACAATGTGTATTCAGGACAAAGCACATCTTATGCATTCACCCAACCAGATCAGTAGATGTTAGGGCCAGCTAGTGCTCAACCTGTCTACCAAACAGTTTCCCCATCATCATCTTACACCTATATACTATTGAGCACTATGGGCCCTTAGGTATTAGCATCGTAGCCTCCCATGCATCCTCCACCCTAGTAGCCACTTCCCCCTCGAGGTCAAGTGTATGCACAAAAGAGTGCAACCAATCCCCAAAATTCAAAGAAAAAGAATAAGGGTAAGGGCAACCAAGGTAATCAACCTAATCAACCTCAGGGGAACCATCCTAACACCAACAACCAGCAATGGGGCAATCAGCCCAAGCAAAACAAATTTGTTTGTACGAACAAGCCTTATGCATGTTGTGGTGTATGTGGCCATTATACTCATGAGTATCCCCTCTTACCTCAAATGCACCAAATTTGGGAAACCTAAGTAGCTTCTAGAGGTCAACCGCTCATGCAGAAACTACCAGAGAATCCTACGCCATCTCAACCGACCGTGCTTATGAATCCTTTCCCTCAACAAGGATTTTTTTCCTCTCAACCTCAGTAAGGTCAAGTGGCCCACCCTTCCCAACCTTCTAGTCCTAGTGACTACCAGATTCTTAGGATGAGTTTTGATGGGATCAGTACCTCTGATGTCAACTTGCAAACGTAGTCATGTCAATACGACAATCCATCGACTTCGTCCGCAACCCAACCCAAAAACAAAGAATCTACTGAGTCTCTTATGACATCAAATGGTCCTTTACGAATCCCTCAACCCAAGGTTGAGTCAATTCCCAAGATCCCCAAAGGGCCATTGCATTGTAATGTGGCTTCTAACTGATTTTTCCACATGCATAGTATAGTAGACGACTTGGCGCAATCACCTGCTGACATGTCGATGCTGGAGGTGCCTCCTCCTTTTGTGGGTGCCTCTCTTTTGTTCCCACTAAGAACTCTTCCTCCAGGTCTTAACCATCCAGGAACCATTCCACCGAGACATTATCCTGTAGGATAGATACCTTTCTTGTTTCCTCCTCCTGGAATATTTTTTGTCCATGTCATGGCTTCGTTGAGTCTCTCTAATATGACTTTGGGGATCCCAGTATGGTACATTAATCCTCCAAAAATACCTCCACCTGTTCAGGTCAAACCACATCATGATTTGACCCTGGTTCAACCGAACCCTATGACCCTTACCACTTCTCTAGTTCCAATGCAACTTCAATAGGAACCAACTCCTATTGTGAAAGCATCTAGATAAAAGTGGGGGGGAATCCAAGAATAAGGAACCTAAGAAAAAGGCTCCCCAGACAATGCTAGCTACCCATAATCCTACAAATTTGACACCTTGTTTATGTGAAATTGTTGGGCATGCCACCAATAACTATCCTAGGCTCCCTTGCCTCATGTTCATAGCCAATGATACGTTTCCTGAGTCTAACATCTCTGTGGTCCATGTTACCTTTCCTGAGTCTACAAAGATTCTTAAATCGTTGGGCACAAATCACCTATCCCACCATCGTGATCCCTCCCCCTGATGTCAAGATGATGAACTCCACAATCCATATCCTTTACCTGTCATCATCCTTGAGATCCTCGCAGGAAAACCTCTCTAAGGTTCTCACACGTGCTTCTGTCGAACCTCCCTCGTCGGAAACCTAGGTCTCAACATTGGTTGATCTTCCATCTACTAGCTCATCGTCTACCATTTCAGATGATGCGTATGTGAACCTTCTTTCTCAGGATGATGCATCAAGTACTACCATTGCATCATGTAGTCAATCTTCCTATCATCCACCCATCTTCCATTATGATGAGGACATCATGGAAGCCATGACTACCCCTGACTACCCTTGGGATTATATGCACCATCGTGCATACTTCCTTCCATATTTGCGAACCCAGAAGTTTGTCCCCCATATCGACGACGTATCCAATACTAGGCCCCTCACTATCTTCTCATCGGTGATGACCTTCATCATTGTGGTGTTTATTATATCCTTTGTCATTGTCTCACTCATCATTATGGCTAGGACCTTACATCATTCGTAAGGACTTGGGTAAGGGGGCATATCCTTTAGAGGATTTCAAAGTCCAACTTCTTCCTAATCCTCAAAATGCACTCTACCTCAAGAAATTTTACCCATAGCATATCCCATTGATTTTCATGTATTTATTTCTGTCGTGCATCTAGGTAGGTTGCAACATCTCATTTTTTTCCTTTTACACCTTTCATATGGATCCATCATCCACACTGTATATCGGTTATGCCGACGGTGCGAGTCGCTTCTCTAGGAATCTAACCTCAGCAACATGGGCCATTTTCATCCCCTTGCATATGTTACTCCATGCTAACAATGTGTGCATTGGATCTACCACCAAAAACCAGGCTGAATATGATGCAGTGATAGGTTTGTTAGTCGATGGCCTTGCTCATTGCATCCTTCATCTTCATGTTCATTTAGATTCCTTATTTCTTGTCATGCAATTGAATGGTGTGTATCATGTGCATAACCAAGTCCTATTTAGAAAAATATCTACGAGTTAAGTTGTTTGTATGTGAATTTGAAACCATTACTTTCAATCATGTTCCTAGAACCTGTTGTGCCATACAACAACCCCCCATTTCATATCATTACTATTCTAAAAGTATAATGTGAAATGGGTCCCTTTTAATTTTTGTTTCAAATTGGTGTCAATTTAGAGTTCTATTTCAAAAAAGGCTCGAATAAAAGGAAACACTATTAAAAGGCCCTTTTTAGTAAAACCAACCAAAAAACCCCAACATAAAATGATTTATCTTTGTCATTGCGATAAAGTGATCGCAAGATCGCATATCGCAATGACAAAGAAAGCACAACTTAAGGGACATCTTGGTTTTCACCGATGCGAAATCGCTATCGGATATCGGCAAAAGCATAAAGCAACATGAGTAATGACCCTTGCTTTGATGTGATGCGAAATCGGCAATCGGCAATCGGCGATAACACTTAAAGTGCAAATAAGCTCTCCCTCTCCCGATGTGATGCGATATCGCTATCGGCGATCGGCGACTCACCATGCCCTCGTTCTAAATGATCCTCCTAGCCGTTCCCGACGCGATGCAATATCGCTATCGGTGATCATGAATTCCAAACGAAACCAATGTAATAAATTAGCATTTCCCCGATGCCCGATTGCGAAAAGGGAAAAAAGCGCAGTTTTCAAAGAAAAAGTCATAAATGGCAGTTTAATATGATTTATTCGTAATTAAGGCAATATCCTTTGAAAACCTGCTCATCCGTGTTCAAACCGCCAAATCTCCCAAGGCATGCTTCAAATGAATCATTCGACCATTAATCGAAGCGACTAGAATTAATGAGATTGACAGGCCATAACGACCATTTAATGAGAACAGCAGGCTTGCGATCTATCCACAGATTTGATCCAAAGGCCACCTTAAGTCAATTGATCACTATGAATGCATCCAGATATATATACTTCATTATGTTCAATTCATGTTATTGTTGCCTGTGTTACGCCTATCTTTCACTCTATGCAGGATTCTTCCATAGAGACAAAAGAAAGTGGGATGGGAAAGAAGTCCAAGAAGACCACAATGCCTACTGCTTCGCCAGCCGCGGGGCAAGCTGTTGTTGATCCGAGCGGTAAGAACAAAGGGCTTATATCAGATACAATGTGCTTGGGACTTACCAGGACCACTTGGCAAGGGACGTAAAATTTTATTGAAGCAGAAGAGCCGAAGGTGACCGAGATAGAAATCTCATGCGATAATACCAGTAAATTCGACGCCAATTTAAAAGACATGGCCAACTCCTTTCTGCACAGAATAGCGGCCCGGGAGAAAATTCTCCCATACACAGATGTGGTAAGGTGGGCAATCCAAGAGCTCCCAATTATCAACAGATTGTTTAGCACTGCAGACGGGAGGATTTTCGGTTCTTTTCGAGCCGAAGATCTAAGGCTAATGTATCACCTACCAGCAGAAGAGAAAAAAATATAATGCGGCATTTTTGGAGGAATTTCGAGCAGAGAACGAAACCGAGTCTGAACCAATTCGAGGCTAGAGACAGAACCCAGCGAAACACAAGCATGAAACCTCGGGTAAGTACTCAGTTGAATCCCTATGTTCTCCTTACTGTTATGCTGGAATTATGATGTGTAGATTATGGGGATTGCATGACTCTGCCAATTTTACCATAGAAATGGTCCCCTTAATGGAGGCGGCATGTAGTGGCGAAATTATGGATTGGGCGGTTATATTATCCGACAAGTTAGCCAAAGCCATCCTCGATTTCAGGTCTAACTATCGCGTCACAAAAACGGTTATTCCGCCATTCTATTACAGTGCCTATGTGATGGATGTGTTGTGTTTTAATTCTGAATTTCCTGTACTGGGATGGAGGTGGACGTCGCAAGACCCCACACCCATTCACATATATTATCAAAAATTTTGGAAGACTAATTATAAGCACCATCTTTATCAAATCTGCAATGGTTTTATGTTCCCAATTCATTATTCCATTTTTGATAAACCTGCCCCAAAGATTTCTGAGCAAGAAGCGGTAGATTTGACTGCAGTACCAAGCTGGTTTGGGGAGGAGAAATTCACCTACATCAGAGTTTTTGGCAGTCAGGCCAGGCCACATGTGCTACCACTTTACATCCCCGATAAGTTACTTGCCAGGGAAGTAGCTTATCAAATCAATGCTAATGGGGTTACTCAAACCCTGAAAAGAGCGAAAAAACATGTTTGGCCCTCGTTTCCCTTACGAATTGGAATTTATACCCTGCATGATATCAAACATGCAGAGAAGGAAGCTGGAAAAATGAATTTGCTCACTCTGGCTACTCTGCCAAGCAGGCAGTATGATCCGAGGAAGATCGCTTACAATGCACTTGACCAGGCCAAATTGGCCAAGGTCGAGCACAAAGAAGATAGATTTGAGGATTTGTTTGCATCGGCCGAATCGCTATATCAAGTTAAGTCGCTTGATAGAAATGTGTATAACGATGAAGGGCTAGTCGAATTTAACAAAATTAGATAACAGAGGTTGCAAACTCTGCCTCTAAACCTGTTAGCGACTGTTCCGAAGACAACCAGATCAAGCGAGCCTAAACAGCGAAGTAATACGCCACCTCCTACTACATCAAAGAAACAGGAGGAAGTGCATAGCCAGCGGCAGGAAGTAATCCAGGAAAATGTGCAGCAACAAGAAGAAACCCAGGCGAAAGCCCAAGAAGAGAGCAGCTCTAAAAATAATAATGATATACTAGTTGATCCGAATTTGCTCCAATAATGGCAGCAATTCAATACAATTATCAGTAACCTAGAGTGCTCAAAAGATGATGAGGTTTCTAAAGAAGGCAACACACAAGAAGCGACATCGAAACCGGTTTCGGGTGAAACCAACGGCCTACCCAAATCAAAAGAAACAGAGATAATTCCTAAAGATCCAACGGGAGAAATCATTTTGCAAATTGAAGAGATTCCCCCTTTGGATGTATTTTATAGCCCTAAGTATAAAGCTGTTGTCAAGCAACAGAGGAAAAGGAGAAGACCTGATCAACCTTCCCCACTCCCTGAATTAACAATAACGGGCAATGTTGTGTGGAGAGAGGAATTTGACCCCTCCGATGACTTAACCAAGCTATCGCAATTTGCTGGAGCATATTCAGCGGAAACCATTGATAAAGCATCAGAGGTAAGCAGTTTATTGAAAACCAAGGACCAAGACATCTCTTTGCTATAGGTGAGATTATCAGAAGTTTAGCAGAAGGCAGAGCAGGCGGATCAAGAATTGCTAGTGCAACAACAGAACAATAATCAGCTGACCAAGCAATTACAAGAGCAAAAGTAGAGGATTGATGAAGGTGCAATCCAAAGGCAAAAGGAGCTATCGGCGACACTAGAGCAATTAAGAATATCAACTGAGGGAAAAATGAAAGCAAAAGATCAGCAAATCACTCAATTGACCACTCAAATTGAGCAAATGAAAAAGCTCCCTCATGTAGACGAATTCAAAGCAGAAGCGCTTCAGTTAAATAAGGAATTGATTAATCAGGTTAAGCTACTATGTCAGCATATTACACAAGCAAAACCATTGTGCGAGTTGGTAGCATCCATAAGCGAAAAGGTGGAAAAAGCAAGGACCGATTTGGATCAGGCCGAAGAAACACTGACAAACTTTATAGAATGGCAGGATTCCGATATAGGCCGAGCGACTAATCTACCGAGAATTCTAGAATCACACAAAGAAATATTATTCACAGAATGGCAATCGCAACTAATGAAGGTAGAAAGAGAAATTTCCAGATGCAAAACAACCACTGGAAATTTGGTTGAATTAGTAAATAATACACTTTATTTGTCTAATATGATTTCCCAATGTACTCCAGGTCAATTAACAGCGACAAATATGTTGGAGCACTCATGCTACCCGGAGCTGGAGAAAAACGGAAGATTAATCGCTGGAATCAACAGTTTGACATGGGATTCTTATTGGTTCTTCTTGATCAAGCCATACAGCCAAAGAGCCACCTTGAAATGTCTCACGGATGCTGTCGGGTATATTATACTCGACATTCAGGATGCCACCTTCGCCGCCCAATTCAGTTTGCGCCTCAATAAACCGCCAGAAGTGGAGCCAATGCTTGTGATAAGCCAGCTCAGGTTTAAGGGAAAACAACCTGAGTCATGACTCACATCGCCGACTGCCAGATCTCCCCTGAGAAATAGATCGCACTTACTGATACCAATTTAGTAGGATTTTGTTTGATAGATTTTTTTTAGCTTAGTAGTATTTATAGACCCTTTCATGCATTTAGAAAGGGTCGTAAAGTTTTGTATATGACTTAAACCCTGAAGTTGAACTATTGTACTTCAAGGATATTTTTTTATGAAACTGGACCAATTATTCTGAATTTAATGAGAAAGATTTTTTATGCAAATGTGCACTAATGTCATTGTTTAAAAGCATTTCTGTGTTGAAGAAGGAATTTTGAATAGCGATTGATATTTCGGATTGATCTGCAGCTCACATGATACTATTATCTGCGTTTGTACTCATTTTTGTTATATGAATTGTTGTTTAAATCGCTCTTGCTATTATCGCTTATAGATATGTGCTTTTCGCAGCATTCCTTATGCATTCCACTACTGGTTGTTTATCGCATGCTTCCCTTTCAATCGTATATATGTATCGATGATATAAATAGTGAATGCAGTAATTTGTGTTTATCGCTTCATTGTGACTATTCATATGAAGTAATTTTTGAATGATTGAATGTCTCTTATTTATTTTACAGAGTCATCTACATGCCTGTTA
>APFE031260902.1:104184-120653 GCA_000404065.3 Pinus taeda
CCTATCACTTAAGCAAACTATTCATCACCCATCCATCCCTTTTATTTTATTATCGGGAAACTGGTCCCGTTATCTCCAATCGGAGCCACCATCCCAAACGGAAAAGGAGCTGTACTAAGGTCCGAACCGGGTGGTTATCCCCCAATGTTGTGGCAGCGATTTTCGGGCCATCAACAGAACCCAAAATAACCATGTATATACCATTGAAAATAACATTCTAGATTGGAATTTATCACATGTATATCACAGAAGACAACCATAAACAAAACACATGGTAAACCATCAATATCAAGATGCATAATCACATTATGTATCACATAAAACATATAAGTGTTTGTAGCCCATAGCTATAAATACATCTGACATGCCCATATTATGTTACAAAAATGAAAATATAGGGACCCACATATCCCCATCCCTAGTCACTGTCTAGTGGATCTCATGCCAAAGGCTCTATTCCACCCACCCGTAGATCATGTATAGCCTAACTGGCCATCACCATGTGCCGCATGATCCCTCTCCACTTTGAGGGAAGACCTATACACTCATCTTCATATTAATCTTCTAATTCATGCCATCCGTGCTCAGAAAATCCAACCAAGAACACATCACATATATGACGTATGTCAGCCAGTAGAGCACTATCGTCTGGAACCTGGCGTGATGATGATGTTCTCTAATCTGTAGCCCTAGACATTGCAGCTAGGCCTATGTATCATGTTATTTTTTCCAGTGCTATATATTCATACCAGATATTTTAAACTTAGTACCACATACATATCATAAAAATATGAAATGCACCATAGAAATAACAACTTAACACTTACTGTCTAGTTGTCATGCTCTTTTGGGTGGAAGTGGTAGGTCAGGATCACCTTGATATTTCATCCCACTATAGGGATAATCATCTATGTATAAGGGCATCTGATCCCAGTGTGTGAAAAATTCGGGTCGAAACACACACTCGACCCCCCCTCCTCCCCCTCTCCCCAGTAGCTACCCCTAGTGGTGCATCCTGGGCTCCTGTGGGCCCCCATCTAGGATTTGTATATGAGGGTGGATGGTGGGTATCTTCTCAAATAAGAAAACACATAGAATCGTACCAAATACACAGTCATGGTTCACTTATCCCTTGCATAGACTCAGTTGTTGTTTCACCGATGACAGTATCATTTGGGCCCACCCATGGTAGATCCCTACCAATACACTCTCAACAAGCATCATCTGCCCACCAGTGATGTGGTGGAATGCCTAGATGCCCAAAATCCATACCACTACTGTGGTGATAGCCTGTGTCTCTAGCCTATCTAAATCACTAATTGGGATGGTTGTGCCCTTCACAAGAACACCCCATGGACAATGGCGATCCACAAACTCTGCAACGTTTCTCCCACAAGGCAACACCAGATGTATATCCCTCACCACCCCCAAGGGGAGTCCGGTCAAGAAATAAATGTCCTAGAAAGTGAACTCGATATTGTGCCCCTATACCATAAAGACCTCCTGGTCGGGGTCCCAATAGCTTACGATCCTCGACAACAAGGGCTCACCTGCCCTCATCAATGGGTTCTCTAACAGATTTAGAACCCCGTAGTGAGCTAGTGCCCCTCGAACCACCTAATCCCCCTTAATCGCGAATCAAAGGGTGTCCAAGTCTCATTCATGCTAGTTGATTTTCAACTCTACCATACTTTCAAAACACCACATGTATTATCAATTTAGAGACGAAAACACCAGTCTTGATTGTTTAGCCTCTAGCCCCCACAGGCTAGTAGATCACCCTCCCTCTTAGGTCCAGCTTGTTGCTTTCAGCCAGAAAAGTGCAAGCTCATAGGCTTATGACCAATTCATGTGAGCCCGATCACACTTCAGACCCAAAAAATTGTCAGTCGATTGTGAGGAGCAACAAGGGTCTCACAGGGAGCTGTGGGGCACCAAAATCAATAAGTAAACCATTGAAATTGAAGAGATGAGTAAGCCCACCTACCTGAAAGTCACAGATCCTGATCCCAATGGTCGTTTTTTCCACTACAATATCCACAAGGTTTAGGGCCTTCTCCTCTCCAAATTAACCATAGCTCACTTAGCAAATGAATCAAATTGGAGGGAAAAAACCCTTTTCTAGAAAAACCCACAGCTTTTTTGTCACCCATTGCGACAAAACCATAGCTCAGTATGACAAACCATCAACACCATTGGAAATCTATCCTAGAGCACTATAATGGGTATCTCTTTGTTTTTTATGATTTGACACTTCACATGGAAGCCATTTTTCCAAGAATTGTCACTTCGTCGCCTCTCAAAATAAAATTTCTTCATATGCAACACTTGTACTTTGGGGACCACATTCCTTTGGTGCTTGTCATCTCATGTGTCAATTTTATTCATGAGAAACCATCACTTTCTCATCTTTTCATGGTCCCCACCGGGCCTATTATGTGCCATCGAGTCACCCTTGTTTAGAGCATCCACAATGAGTCACCTTTGCATCTATGGAGTTTGTTTTGCGTCCCATTATATCATGTCACAGTATTCCATCCATCTTTGCATACCATACATCGTGTGTTTCTCATTTTGGCCTTCATTCATACTGTCCACCATCCCCTCCAGAGTCGAGTCAGTCGCTGCCAGGTCAACCATGCACTTTATGCTCTAACAATGGAATTCGTTTGTTTTTCCCTTAATTCAATTTTCCTTATTTTCTTGGTGTCAGTCCATAAATCACATTACTATTTTCCCTCATGCCTTAGTTTGGGATCCTCATTGCCTCACCTATGGCGAGCCCTATTCTATCAACATCAACACATTTATTCTAGAAGAACGGCTTAGAGGGCGGTGTATCTTGGTTCCAGCTTCCACTCTCGTTCTGTGCCTCGCATTGTTTCATACCCTTGATTCATACACTTGATGGTCCAGTCATGCAGAAAATTGTACCAGTGATTCCCGAGTGTGTGATATGTTTCAGACCTCATGAGGAGGTGGCCCTTCAGGTATCCCCCCACATGCCCAGATGACTTCATATTATACTACAGCCTCAGATGCAGTTCCGCAAATTTTATGGGTTCAGTTCCTACCACTTGCAGTGCTCATAAAATGCATGTCTCCTTCAAATGATCCATTCAGTTTTGTAGAGCCCTTTCCTATTCAACATGGCTTCTTTGGTTGTTATACCCTCCCTCTCACCCATTTTTTTAAGGAAGGTTCATTATGTCTCATGTACTTAGATGTTATTATATTCAGTTATGGCTTATGTTTTTCTAGGTACATTATGTATATGGGATACATTGTATTATTTCCTGGCTCATTTTGGCCAGCATGTCATGTACCATTTAACATGTACTTTAGTGCTCAGTTTCATTTTTTTGGGTGCACCATTATTATTTGTACTCAATTATCTCGATGGGTATGGGTATGCCTCCCCCGCCTCATTTGATATCAGGTACCACCGCATAAAAGGATACTTACATCACTTAGTTAGTCTCGCCCCCTTAATCACTATCCTCTTTTGATTCAATTCCATTGGTCTCTCTTTCTCTCTCTGACTCCCCTTCGGTGTCTAGTGATTGTGTCCTTAAAATGTACTTTGGTCATACATTTTGCTCCTAATACTCGTACGTTGGGGGGAATTTTTCATCACCAAAAAGTGATCACCTAGCCATAACCTACTAGATGGATCGAAGTACACCATGTAGGGCCAATTTTACCATAGTAAAATTGCTTTCACTATAAGAAATTACTTAATAAACCACATTTGTTAAGTTATTTATGGTTAAATAATAATTAAATAAATCATTATTTAATTAATTATCTTCTAAGAATAATTAATTAAACCATTGTTTAACTAATATTCCTTATCATATTTGACCCAATCATGAGAAATAATTAGATAAATCATTATTTTTCTTATTTTACTCTAGGAATAATTAATTAAACATGATTTTGTTATTATTCCTTGTCAAGTTTGACTAAATCCTCTAGTAATACTTAAACAAATCATTATTTTTTTATTATTCCTTAACCACATTCCTTGAGATGATAAATAAATCATTTATTTATTTATTATTTTCAATAGAAAAGTAAAAACCAATTTAAATACTTTTCCCCTCCAACCAAATATAATAAAATATTCCAAACGGTTAAATCCAGAATTTGGTTAATAATATTTAATTACTTTCCATTATTCAATAATAACCTAATATTTTGTTTTAAATTGGAGGGTTTTACATCCATTATTCACTTTCAATTATTTTCATTGTTTCACTCACTGTTGCAGCTCTGATTATTATCACTGTCACTTTCCATTTATTTTCATTCTTGAGTTCCCATTTGAGCTCTACACACATTTTGTTGGGTTTATACATTGTAGAGAGGAGAGACTCTACAAAGTCGAAGACATTGAGGATAGCCAAGAACGCATCCCATAGAGGGGGTTGGTAACATCATTTGTTCCCTTCATATGTGTCACATAATAAAATATATTCTTTACATCTGGTTTTCAATGGGTGATTGGAATTATTTGTGTTTAATTCCTTATTTCATTTTGTTGTTTAACTATTTCTGTTGCATAGATCAGGACTTTGGCAGGTTTTGTTTCTATCATTTGCTGCAGATCCACACTATTTTACAGCCATTTTTACTATTGAGCTTATTTTTCATCCACAGTCTAAATTGGTTTCTTTTTGTACACTCTCGATAAGAAAACACTCCAACAGCTTCGTAATATAGATTATATTTTCCCAACTTCATAAACAAATTCATCTTGCCATGATTCATCATTTTGAGCTTTATAAACCATATCCCTCTTACTTAGATCATCAGAGGTTCATTACCTGTCAATACTATGCCATCAGTATATAAAACCAAAACCAAAATCAAAGTCATACCTTGGAACACTTTTGAAGTAGAGGTTTGGATCAACCCATGATGTTGACTTCACCAGATAACTGTCAATGTGGACATATCAAGATCGAGGAGCTTGCTTCTTATAGTGCTCTCTGCAAACATAATACTTTTTGAAACCAATATTCTCAGACTCATAATATTATACAATCAAATCAGCTAAGTTAGCTTATCAAAGTCTAGATATGAGATCATAAGTAATATCAAAAGCATCACAATATCATAGTATCATATTCTTTAAACCAGTTGACAGGTATGATTCTCATCAATTCATGACTTCATATATTATCATGTCAAGAAGTTGTCATAAGAAATATAAAACCAAAATTCACCAAGTCATCCTTATGATCGTAATATAAGTCACTAGATGCAAATGCATACACCAAGAATAAGTCATGTAGGTTCCATCCATTTATCATGAGGTTACTTCATATTGAATCACATATGTGAATACTTCATGGCATTGTGCTAAGAACAATGAGGCCAAAACCATTATCAAACACCAATATTAGCCATTGAAGGTCATTATGCCCATATAGCATTGTTATCGATGCAAACAATCAATCGTCAAGTCAAATCATTAGTCATCATGTCAAATCCAAATTTTCTATCATAGAGAGATCTATATTCCAAAACATATCTTAATCATTAAGTCAAATTTCTAAGTCATTATCAAGCATCATGTCAAAACTCAAAACACTACTAATATATATTAAAAGAATCATGTCAAACTCTTATAGCACAAAATTCAATCATAATGACACATATATATATGCATATCCCTATTATCTACAAACATGTTTAGTTTTCATGTTCACATTATAGTAAACATTAAAACTTTCCTTCTCATATATCTTTCTGTTGTCTGCTTCATGTGTGTAGGATTGACATCCTTCAAGAAAACATCTAATTTCATGCACAAAACTTCATTTTTTGGTCCTGCAGACATAGTCGCACCCATATTCCTTCATCTGTGCAGTTGGGAGATTATAGTCACACCCATCAAGATGTTATGCAAGTGACTGTGGCTTCCCAATTGCCAAACCCTAGATCTGAACTGACTCAGTACCTCGGTCACACCCTTGAGCTTGCATCTGTGCATCTGGGAGGTTATAGTCACACCTGTAGGATTTCTTCTCTGTGACTGAGGGTTAGAGTGAGATAAAACTATCTCGCCTCATATCAGACCTTTTTTGTAGATCAACAATGTCAAATATCTTTTTATTCATGCCCATAAATCATATTTCAATAGTAAATAATATACATATAATGAAAATGGTAATAGGAGTAAGAATCTTATGGATAAATTCTCCCTCTGAATGGGAATCCACTTCAGTCATCTTCATTCATGTCATCAACATGTCTATAATATTGTCATGCATGAGCAGATCTGTTAGATCATAAACTCAAACATATACTATTCATGGTCAAAATCAACTACTACATCGTTACATCATGTCATCAATCTTTTTCAAGGGTTAGAGTCATATGATAAGGGCAACCCATAGGTATGACATCACACTTCAAAGGAAATGAATGCAATATCACTTAAATAGCTTAATCCTATAAATTAAATCATCCAAATTTACCATAGGGAATAATTACTAACTTACCAAGGTCAACAAGAAAATTATGAATATCAAACTTATTGTTAGTCCTCCATCATCGTGGTCACCATTCTTATCATTATCAATAGGATCAAGTCAGGTCATTGAATAAAAATTTACCAAAGCAACAAGTGTTTCAAATCGTTTTCCATATTTTCATCAAGCTCATCACAAGCATCATCAATAGTATTGTATATATAAATCAATGAACTAACATTCTATATGAAATCCATCATGTCTTATGTATGTCAAGTGTTAAGAGTATGATCTACTAGAGTCAAGGTGACAACCTTCTTTATGGGATCAAGATATCCAAAAGATAGATATTAGCCAAATAGAAAGTATACCAATATATCAAAGATAAACATTAAGTAGCCTCATAGAATCAAGAATCTCATTATGTCTAGAAGGTAAAATACTTTTTCAATATCAAGTGCACCATTTCACCATAAGAACCACGAATCCAAATTACTTTCATATGCATTTATGAACCATTTGAGAAGGAGTAATTCTCATCATACCTTATGGATTACATGCCATTACAATTGAAACATAACATTTAAAAAATATACCATGCGTACCTTGTAATATTCAAATATATGTGCACCGTTTTATTTGACATAGGTAGCTTGTAGCACTTAGTCATGTTTTCATCAGTTTCCACTTTACCTTTTCCAGCTCTAGCTTTTTATTTCCTGCATCTCAAATTATCCTCAAGAATGATCATCTTATTACATCTCATCAAAGAGGTTTGAGACATCCAAATACTCAAATATACATGCATGAATTATAACTAATGATCAAAACAATAATTAGATCCATAAAACTAAACAAAAGTAAAGACATAAAGGAGAATCATAAGTCAAGAAATACTTATCTTCAATGAAAGGTGATCCTCTCCCTCTTGAACCATCCATCACTATCCATTGTCCACATAAGAATGTTACCTTCAACCAACTTTATCAACAACAAGGCCTACCAGAGATTATCCCATTTAGGGATTCATCAAATCTGTCACTAGTGCTTGAACACCTTTGAACATGCTAGGGTTTCTATATTTCATATATCAAATCTTGCCATAAACCATGGTTTCTCTCAAACCCTAACTTCATAATATCCATAAAACCCTACAAATTTCATAAGGTTTTCTTCAAACCCTAGAATTATTTTAGGTCTCCTCCATTTTCTCTTGCTTCCATCAAAGGTGTCTCCATGGGGGTGATCTCCATGACCTTTCCTCATCCCAACACTAATACCATGTTAATTTTTCTTAGGGATATATTGTTTTTTCTTTGATAATTTCATTTCTTCATTAAAACATTAAGTTCAGCCCATAACATCAAAACATCATTCATATTTACATCATTATTCATCATCATATGCAACTATGTAGAAAGAAAAATATCATCATCATCAATGCAACAGAACATAAAGGAACAATAGAAGAAAGGAACTCACACATAGAGACACTAGGATTGGTTAGAGACCAATGCAAAACCCAATATGGGGAAAACCCTTGTAAATTATTCTTCTTATTGACTGTCATCAATTTATTCAGAAAAAAGAGAGTACAGTGATCCATATCTTCATCTATGTAGCTAAGCAAAAAAAATAACTACAACATCCATGAAACAAACCCAACAAAGCTTATACTCAAAATATTGATTCTAACATCTGTACTAAACTATCATTCACTGCATTCAAATGTCAAACCTTCCGGTCATTGAGAAAAATATTTGGACAAATGATATTTCATATTTTAGTTCCTAGTCACATGGATGAGGATTCATCTAAGCGACTTTACCAGCCCAGTCGCACCTTTAAGCCTAATGAATGAGCAACTAGGTCCAAATCTAATCTGTGGCGAGCGAGTGATTGTGTTTGTGAAGAACCTAACTCCTGGTCGTATGCACAGCAAGTTGTCCATGTGACTGGAAGGCTCCAGTCACATGCATGAGATTCTATGGGAGTAATTTTGGTCGAAATCCTTTCATGGTGTGCCTGTGACTATGGCCCAAAACGCTAGATTTAAAATGTGAGCTTTGAACCCTGCAATTTCACCTCAGAGCAAGCCTATTCCTCTGCAGATGAGCCTTAGACCTATGTGTTAGGTCCCTATACTACTAGTGTAACCCCTTATTGTTATTAGTACAATCCACTTATTATATTGTTGTGCCCATGTAGTCCCCATATTGTTATTATTGTGCCCTTACATTATTATTGTTATGTTGCTCTAATTATATTATGAACCCTTAGACTCCTATATATAGAAAGGAGGTCTTGTCATTTGTATCATCTAAGAATTGTTCATTTTGTGTAATGTAAAGGAGGTTTCCCCCTCAAAGAGGCTTATTTATAAGGCATTGATCTATCGTTTCTACCTTTTTGTGAGCTGGTTTCATAACATTTGGTATCAGAGCTTTGGATTCTAGGGTTTCGCTGCTCCAAACAGGTCATCATGGAATTTTCGCTATAACGTTTGTTTTGTGATTTTTAAGAAGAAAATAAAAAAACCCATTTGAGATCAAATTTCACTACATCTTAGGTCCGACTTTTAGATCTTGACTCACTATATTTTCGGATATATGATCTAAGGAAGTTAGGGTTTCTGCAGACTCCTGAATTACATCCTAAATAGGTGACCTTGGGAAAATCATCATAAATTTCACTCTGAGCATCAGATTGACATTTCATAAGAAGTTACAAAAAGAGGATGGATTTTATTTTGTTTGGGTATATCTTTTAGAACCTAAGGTTGAAATAGTGACACGTGGCATGTCGTACAAGTTCACTCTACTAAACTAGTCTATAATTAGGTCATCGCAAGAGATTGGGAATAAATCTTTCTTCGAGAATCCAATTGTGATAAGACTTACATAGTTCAAAAGAGGACTCAGAGGGCTATTACAGGTCAAAATTTGCAGAACTTAAAGATCTGAAATTACAGAGTTATAGTCGTTTCAAGATCGAGCTCCTAAAATCAAGAAAAAGCAAGATGAGGAAGTTTGATGGCAAGGATCTAGTAAATTGGATGCTACAGATGGAGAAATATTTTGATCTACATGGTGTACCACTATTAAAAAAGGTGTGTATTGCCTAATTATTTAGAACTGAATCAATTTTTATGGTATAAAAGGCTTTGTTCTCGTAAACCACTTGTCACATGGTCAATTTTCATGGAGGAAATGATATCACATTATGAGGATACCAAGAGCGACACCTTCTTTAGCCAATTGATAAATCTCAAACAAAAAGGTTCAACGGCAAAGCACATTGAGGACTTTCAAAAATTGAATATAAGGGTAAATGATATTCTAGAGAAGAAAAAGATAAATAGTTTTATCTATGCCATGGAAGCTGATATGAAGGGTATGAAAACATATTGGAAGAAAGGCATGGAAGATTTGAAGAAAGACATGGAAGGTTTGAAGGAAGGTGGGACAAAGCTGCTACAACAAAGGCCTCCTAATGACGAAAAGGATCAAGAAACATCAAAAGAAGAGGATATACACCGGGAACCAACCCTAAAGAAAGAACAAATGGATCTGACCATATCTTGTATTGCAATGGCAGGAATTATCACTCCTCAAACCCTCAAGATAGAAGGACATATCAAGAAGAAGAAGGTTCAAGTAGTGAAATATCAAGAAGAAAAGTATCAAGAAACATCAAAAGAAAAGGATTCTCACCAAGAACCAAACCCAGAGAAAGAAGAAATGAATCTAACCATACCTTGTAATGCATTGGTTAGAATTACCACTCCTAAAACTCTCAATATAGAAGGACATATCAAGAAGAAGAATGTTCAAGTGAAATATCAGGAAGAAAAATATCAATAAACATCAAAAGAAGAGGATATACACCAGGAACCAACCCCAGAGAAAGAAGAAATGAATCCGACCATATCTTGTAAAGCATTTGCAAGAATTACCATTCCTCAAACTCTCGAGATAGAAGGACATATCAAGAAGAAAAAGGTTCAAGAAGTGAAGGATCACATCGAGAAAGAAGAAATGAATCCGACCATATCTTGTAATGCATTGGCCATAATTACCACTCCTCAAACTATCAAAGATAGAAGGACATATCAAGAAGAAAAATGTTCAAGAAGTAAAATATCACATCGAGCATCAAGAAATGAATCCGACCATATATTGTAATGCATTGAAAGAAATTACCACTCCTCAAACTCTCAAGATAGAAGGACATATCAAGAAAAAAAAGATTCAAGTAGTGGAAGTTCACATCGTACATCAACAACAAGTTCTCCAACTTTTAAAGGATAATGCCACTTTAGTGCAGAATCGAATGAAACAACAGGCAGATCAACATCACAGTGAAAGAAGTTTTGATATAGGTGATTGGGTATTTTTATGGCTACATCTCAAGCAAGCTATTCATGAGAAGGAAATGTTTGCAATACTACATGCACTTAAGAAATAGTGACCTTAACTAATGGGAAGACACTTCAAGGTAAAAATGGATCATGATAGTCTTAAATACTTTTTAAAACAAATATTATCTTTAGAAGAACAGAAAAAATGGGTCACCAATATGTTGGGTTATGACTTTGAAATCATCTATAAAAAAGGGAAGAAAAATGTTGTTGCAGATGCACTCTCAAGAAAGGATAAGGATGTGGAAGGATTGTTTTGTTCGATTTCTATTATCCAACTAGATTAGATAAATGAAGCAAGGGATGAATGGAAGAAGGAAAAAGAAGTGTGGCCACTCATTCAAAAGTTGCAGAAGATCCTAGTTCAAACAATATTTCCAGAACTTGACGAGGAAGGAAAAATCATATTGGAACCTGGAGCAGTCAGAGAAACAAGAACCCGACAGCTACGAAATCGATCAATTTCAGAGTATCTCATCAAGTGGAAGAACTTACCCGCTGAATATTCTAGATGGGAGGACAATAATTTTATACAGAAGCATCAATAACTACTCAAGCGTTGAGGACAACACTTTTTGAAGGAAAGGGGCATGTTAGGTCCCTATACTACTAGTGTAACCCCTTATTGTTATTAGTAAAATCCCCTTATTATATTGTTGTGCCCATGTAGTCCCCATATTGTTATTATTGTGCCCTTACATTATTATTGTTATGTCGGCTCTAATTATATTATGGCCCCTTAGACTCCTAGATATAGAAATGAGGTCTTTTCATTTGTACCATCCAAGAATTGTTCATTTGTGTAATGTAAAGGAGGTTTCCCTCTCTAAGAGGCTTATTTCTAAGGCGTTGATCTATATTTTCTATCTTTTTGTGAGTTGGTTTCATAACATTTGGTATCAGAGCTTTGGATTCTAGGGTTTCGCTACTCCAAACAGGTCATCATAGAATTGTGACTTTAATTTTTTTCTACGCCATTTCAGAAGCTAAAATAAAAACCCGTTTGAGATGAAATCGCACTGAACCTCGACTCTGAATTTTAGATCTTGTCTTGCTATATTTTAGGATATATGATCTGTGGAAGTTAGGGTTTTTGCAAGCTCCAGAATTTTATCTAAAACAGTTCATCATGGAATGTTCACTATAGCTTTTTCGCTACAAAGTTTCAAAACCTAAAAAAAAAATCCATTTGAGAAGAAATCGGTCTGAATCTCGGGTCTGAATTTCAGATCTTGTCTCACTATATTTTCATATATATGATACGAGGAATTTAGGGTTTTTGTAGATTCTTGAATTACATCTTAAACATGTGACCTTGGGAAAATCATCATAACTTTCTCTCTAAGCATCAGATTAACATTTCATAAGAATTATAGAAAGAGGAAGGACTTTATTTTGTTTGGGTATAATTTTCAAAACCTAGGGTTGAAATAGTGACATGTGGCACGCCTTACAATTTCACTCTATTGATCTAGTCTATAATTAGGTCATCACGGGAGATTGGGAATAAATCTTCCTTCAGGAATCCAATTGCGATCAGACTTGTGGAGTTAAAAAGAGGACTCAGAGTGCTATTGAAGACCAAAATTTTGGAACTTAAATATCCGAAAGGAAAGTGTTACAGTCGTTTCAATATCGATCTCCTAAAGTCAAGAAAAAGCGAGATGAGGAAGTTTGATGGCAAGGATCTGGTAAATTGGACACTACAGATGGAGAAATATTTTGATATACATGGTGTACCACTGTTACAAAAGGTACTTATTGCATCTAATTATTTAGAATCGAATCAATTTTTATGGTATAAAGGGTTTTGTTCTCATAAACCACTTGTCACATGGTCAATTTTCACGGAGGAAATGATAGCACATTATGAGGATACAAAGAGAAACACCTTCTTTAGCCAATTGATAAATCTCAAACAAAAGGGTTCAATGGCAGAGCACATTGAGGACTTCCAAAAATTGAATATAAGGGTAGATGATATTCCAGAGAAGAGAATGCTTGATGTCTTCATAAGGACTTTAAAGGATAACATTCAACATGAGATTCGTCTTTGGGAACCTGATCCATTGGAGAAGACATTCAGGCTGGCAAGAAAAATTGAAAGCGAAATTATGGAAACAAGGAATCCCACCACTCATGACTATAATTATGGAAATTTTTTTTCTCCTAGCCTTCCACAACCTACAAGGTTTACACCATAACAATTGGAAGAAAAAAGAGAAAAGGGGCTTTGTTACAATTGTGATAGCAAATACATTAAAGGTCATAAGTGTGCTGAGAAGAAGTTATTTTACGTAGATTATGAAGAGGAGGAAGAAAAGGATCAAGAAACATCAAAAGAAGAGGATATACACTAGGAACCCACCCCAGAGAAAGAAGAAATGAATCTGACCATATCTTGTAAATCAATGGAAAGAATTACCACTCCTCAAACTCTCAAGATAGAAGGACATATCAAGATAAAAGGTTCAAGAAGTGAAAGATCACCTCTAGAAAGAAGAAATGAATCTAACCATATATTGTAATGCATTGGCCAGAATTACCACTCCTAAAACTATCAATATAGAAGGACATATCAAGAAGAAAAATGTTCAAAAAGTGAAAGATCATATCGAGCATCAAGAAATGAATCTGACAATATCATGTAATGCATTGGAAGAAATTTCCACTCCACAAAGTATCAAGATAGAAGGACATATCAAGAAGAAAAATGAAATAGTGTTGATTGATTTGGGCAGTAACCATAGTTTTATTCACTGTAAGATAGCCAAGGAATTGAATTGCTTCCTATATCTAGCAGTAGAGTGTCAAGTCATGGTTGCAAGTGGATGAACCATAAATTTCTCTAGAAAGTGCCATAATATCAAGCTATCCATGGGAGAATATGTATTTAAGAGCTCAATGCTTTCCATTCCAATGGGTGGTGTTGATGTTTTACTAGGAGTCTAATGATTGCAATCTTTGGGTACGATAGATTTTTATTTTCAAGAACTTTTCTTGAAATTTGTTTGGGAAGGAAAGGAAGTTGAATTGAGGGGTATTCAAGGGAAACTGGGAAAGATAATCAACTCTAAGAGCATGACAAATCTTCTAAATAAAGAACAACGAGGCGTAATTGCACAATTATGTTCACTAGAGGATCCCACATTGAAATCATGTATTTCTCTAGATCTCTAAAACGTTTTTCATTCCAAGGTATTTGAGACTCCCAAAGGCCTCCCACCTATTTTTGATCATGATCATGCTATTCATTTAATTCCATGAAGTGTTCCTCCAAACATCAAGCCTTACAGATATCCATATGCCCAAAGGAGTGGGAAATCATCCAAAAATTGAAAAAGATCCTAGTTAAAACAATATTGCAAGAACTTGACAAGGAAGGAAAAATCATATTAGAACCTGAAGCAGTCACAAAACCGAGAAATCAACAACTACAAAATAGATCAATTTCAGAGTATCTCATCAAGTGGAAGAACTTACCCATTGAATATTCCACATAGGAGGACAAAAATTTATGCAGAAGCATCAAGAACTACTCAAGCGTTGAGGACAACACTTTTTGAAGGAGAGGGGCATGTTAGGTCCCTATACTACTAGTGTAACACCTTATTGTTATTAGTGCAATCCCCTTATTATATTGTTGTGTCCATGTAGTCCCCATATTGTTATTATTGTGCCCCATAAAAGCCCACTATTGTTATTATTGTGCCCTTACATTATTATTGTTATGTCAGCTCTGATTATATTATGACCCCTTAGACTCCTATATATACAAATGAGGTCTTGTCATTTGTGTCATCTAAGAATTGTTCATTTGTGTAATGTAAAGGAGGTTGCCCCCTCAAAGAGGCTTATTTCTAAGGCGTTGATCTATCATTTATATTTTCTTTTTTGTGAGCTAGTTTCATAACATATATCAATTGTTTAGAATAAAAGAAAAATTGAATAACCAAGGAGAAATGTGAAATTCAACATGGAATCATCCTTAACCCTATATTAGTTCATTATGCTAATTGTAAATTAATCTATTGAACAATTAATTAGCCATCCATAATTATAAACACGGTTAAGCATTTCATAGCAAGGAATTCCATTAACTCTTGAATAAAAGTGTTAATTATACCTAGCACACTTATATTAATCTTAACCTAGTTCCAATATCCAAACAAATATACATAAGGAAGTAATAACTCTTATAAAGAGAAAAAAATGAAATATTTACATAATCATTGTCTTTAGGTATAGGCATAGAGGTAATACCTATAATATGTCAGTATTAATCGTGAATGTATACATTGTGCTATTGGGTAGTTGATGCACTAGGATGGGATCGACTCTATCGTACCAATACTTCTCTTGATTATCTGATATGATGAGAATCATTTGCTAATTAACGAGTTATAGAAACCAATCATGATATTATTCATAGAATGTAGATGCTACCATAGGTTCTCAAGCTGGTAGCTGTGGTTATATCCTAAACTTGTAACACATTGCTGTAACGACTCGCGAACTTAATTGACAAATTGTTGTGCCACTTGGGAACTTAAATAACTTATAGATATTATTGGACCGATTCTAAACAAATGTCAAGCTCCAGTTAGAAGATAAATTAGTTAGGCGATAATTTAATCACTAGTCAATAAATCTAATATTCAAGTAGTCACTCTATGGCGTATATTTGTGTGTCAACTAGTGGTTGGGTATTGATAATGAAAATGAGCAGTGTATATTGCATCAATATGTAGTATCTAACCATTAGTTTTTCATCTAGGAAATCACCATCGAAGAAACTCAACCAAGCTCTGGGTTGCTAGTGTGTCAATTTAGAAAAGCTATTGGAGTCGTTGTGTTCTTAGAGAACAAGAGTCAGTCCTTTTGATGATTAAAGTTATAGGATTTGATATTAAATTTCCCTTGAAATTATTATGATTCAAATTGTGCCATATGAAAAATTAATTTGTCACATAATGATTTATGAGGAATTAGTGCTATCGATACACTTAGAGTTATCTTATGAAAAAGAAAAAGAAAAAAGATGTTCATGATTATTGTCTTCGGGATTAGAGAAGGAGTGAGGAAATCCATAATTATTTTGCTTAGATGGTTAGATAAATAATAAACCCTCACCTAGGCGTTACATGTTTCTTGGTTACATGTGAAGACATGTGGAATCTGTAATCACGATGCTCCTTAAATCCATATTTGTTAAGTGAAGAGAAACATGATTTTTTTTTTTGTTCACATGTTTCTTGGTATATGAAGACATGTGGAATGTGTAATCATGATGCTCCTTAAATCCACATTTGTCAAGTGAAGAGAAGAGCGAATTTTTTATTTTTGTTCATAAAATTAAATTAAGGGGTCATATGTTGTAAATCATAAAATGGTCCACGACAGTGGTTTGAAAAACTAAGTTAAATTGAGATATTTAAGTATGCAAAAAGAATGAAATGGAATGAAATTGATACTTATTATTGTTGAAATTAGTTGTTATTGATGTCAAAGGTGTTAATGGAAAGAAAAATTACATAATGAACTAGCATTTTTCATGATTAAGGAGA
>APFE031260902.1:128989-144780 GCA_000404065.3 Pinus taeda
TTAATTTTTATAATTAAGTTTTTTATTTGTACTTAAAAAATAGGGTTGTAGATTTGATAGATCTCAAGTCAATTGTTTTTTTTAAGTTAATACAAAAAAGTCCTATTAGTATTTAAACAATTTTACATGGATAGTATAAGAAACTAAGATATTAGTTATGAAAACCATAATCTCAATATTAATATCAGTTACATCAATACTCTTTGAGTAGAGCAAAAAAAACTTATAACCAGTAGATGATAATGAAGGACCAGCGCAATTCTAGTGCTATGAAGAGATTGCGCTATTAGAAACAAAGTGCTATGAATAGACTACCCAACTAGAAACAAAGCAAGGACACTATCCTATCCATATTACGAGATCTTTCCAACAGAAAAGCAATTCCTTTTATATATGTGTGTGTGTGTGCCATTGGAGATATCAAAAACTACCTGCCATTTGTGACAAAATAAAGCACAACTTAGTACTATATCAACCATATTGCCCCCATCTACTACATTGAGTGACAAGAGAGATATAGTAGCAATTGCCCCAAAAGGGTTAAAGACAGGTCTAGGTTTTTTTAAATGGAAAAATGGTACGATGAACTCATTTGTAGATATGTATGTCATATGCCATATGTATTGGAAAATTTAAATTTTTTTATATAGATATTGTAAAAGATGATATTTTAGTTTTATGGATCTTAGAGTTTGGAAGAATACCAGTGGAGTTCCTAGACTATCTTGAAGAAATTCATATATGTATCATATCTCAAACCAGAGAAAACAACAAACACTCTATTTTTTAATTCAAATAAACTAGAAAATACTTCTTCAAATAAAATTATATAAATATAATAATATAATTTTTCAATATGAAATACTATAACATTAAAATAACATACAATATGCAAAATAATTATATGCATCAATAACAAAGTAACATTCATTACACAAAAAGAAATATTCATCATACACTATTAAATAAAAAAACCAAATTTAAATTTCAATATAATGATAATAGAACAATAGAACAATAAATGTAAGTCCAAATTTAACAAATTTATAAAATAAAATAAATTTTCGTTTACCAAAATCACAACGGTCAAACCACCATGCAATTCAAATCTATTCAAAGGAAATATAAGAAGATATATAGAAAAAGATTTACAAGCTATTCAGGTACGAGGACATCAATAAATTTTTTGCAGCATTGGTAAGAACATTTGCATGTGTTTTTAGAAAGGATGAATCGCATAACAAACATTAAATCAAAATAGTAAATGAAACTGCTGGTGATGGTTCCCCCCGGTAAACAAGCGTGGCATCAGGATATGAAACTACTGGGATTGGACCAAGATCAGGCACCTTGAAGATTCGGGGAGATATTTCAGATTTGGAAAAGTTCAAATCAGATTTTGAACCGGGTGCAGAATTATACCCGCTTATAGAGGAGCACTTACTCTCCTATTAGTGATGCTTCCATTGGTTTAATTGGCGGCAACATTGGGATCTTAAACGGCCTCTGCTACTGAATCTGCGTAATCAATCTGCTAGTTGTGCCAGATACAGCTTCAAAACAACAACATAGGGCAGCTTGTCCCCTCTTGTTCTACTAGAAATCTTTGAGAATTACATTTACCTGAAAAGTCTGTGAAGTAATAAGTCATTCAGAGGGTAATTAAAAAGCATCTTATTATATGGGTCAGTAAGAAGAAGCATGAACTTAACATCTTTTGCAAACCATCTATCCTGAATTGATGGACATGTTTTATCTCCTGTGTCTGGAAAAGTTGATATATATTTTTGTAATTATTTTCTCCAGCTCATGTGCCTTCCAGTTATGTTATTTGGTAAATATGATTACAACTACAAATTTGTTTTTACCGATTAGAATGTGTTATTATTAATAGATTTTGTAAACTGTTCTGATCATTGTTAAAGTGTTGAGTTCTCTGATAATGAAAGTTCCGTTGTAATTTTTTAATGATTATGAAATGTTCTTTTGTTTTTGATATTAGTTATTATAATGAGAATGAGCATAGACATGAGTTATGATTGTGAAGGCATTATAAAGGCATCTATTGCAGTTTGATTAATTTATAGTCTTTTGTTTGACAGAATGGAAAGAAATATTATCAGAGGTGGAACAACAGCTGAAGAAAACTTAAGCAGCTCAGAGACGTAAGATGCAATTAAAGAAAGCTGCAAATGCAGCTCAAGTATGCATAGCTATGTAGGTTATGATCCTGAGATTTTGTATTGAATGTGTTTTGCAGAGTAAATTTATTTAAAGAATTGAATGTAATTTAAGTTCTTATTTGGTGTTGTCTCTCAGGCTGAGGCCATCAAGAAGATTCTGAGTAATGACTCTTCAAAAAGAAACGAGCAGACAAGCTAAAAAACAAAGAGATGCAATGGCACAGGTGATTTGCAGTTCTGAAGCATTGGAGGGTTGTGTCGGTTGTTCTTTTATTTTATTTTTATTTTAGTATTAAGTCACATTCTATGACTTCTAGGGAATGCTGCTAGTGATACGTCGCTTGCTTCAAATGGTGTGAGATGGGTTATGGGACCATCCGGCATAGCTGTTACATTTTCTGAGAATACAGGGCTTGCAACCATATTCAATGAACCCATGCAAGTTAGGTTTTTATTCATTTATGAGAATTTTATAGTGTTGGTCATTATGTTCGGCTATCATTCTATTACTAATCGATAGCGATCATTTAGTTTTTAACTAATCACATGAATTTAACATTTATTTTTCCATCATTTATTGTCCGGAGAAATGTGCTGGGCCATTTTGTCACAGAGGGAGAGGGAGAATGGGCAGGAAGTTGAAATTTGGATAAAAAATTTCAATTTTTTTTATAGAGAGAGTTTGAATTATATTTTTATAATAAAAATAAATTCAACATCATTAAAAACATCTAAAACATCTAAATTTTTAAAATTTAATAACTAATCTCTTTCTATACCATTTTCCATACAATACATACCGTGTAACTTACTGTTACACTGTCTCCTCCCATCAGTAATGTAGAATTTATTGCTATGTTTTCTCTGTACTCTGAAGCGTACAGATCGATAGCAATTGTTCAGATATTACTTTTCTAAAGATAAAACATGTTTGTGGCAGATTTAGCATTGGTGCTTTTGATATATATGTTCCTTAGCCATTCAAGATCTAGGGGATTGAGGGGAACGTGTAGTTAATCTATCATCATGTCCAAGCTTTCGCAAACATGTATCATTTTAACTATATACTGGAAGTTTATGTTCCTTAGCCATTCAAGATCTAGGGGATTGAGGGGAACGTGTAGTTAATCTATCATCATGTCCAAGGTTCGCAAACATGTATCATTTTAACTATATACTGGAAGTTTAATTTGGGACTATTGTATCTAAAGTATCATATATACAAGAAAGATTAAAGCATCAAGATGTTAGTTGTTGGAATTTATCAACGAAACGGAAAATATGGAGGAGGTGGATTATTTTGCAAATGAAATTCTTCAATTGTTATTTTTTTTTGCTTTAATGTGTGTTATGCGGTTCATTTCCTTCTATAAAACATGCAAATGTTCTTACCAATGCTGCAAGGAATTTACTGATGTCCTCGTACTTGAATAGCTTGTACATTGGTAAGAACATTTGCATGTTTTATAGAAGGAAATGAACCGCATAGCAAACATTAAAGAAAAAAAAAAGTAGCAACTGAAGAAATTTCATTTGGAAGATAATCCACCTCCTCCATATTTTCATTTGGAAGATAATCCACCTCCTCCATATTTTCCCTCTCGTTGATAAATTCTAACTACTAACATCTTAATGCTTTAATCTCTAATCTTTCTTGTATATTGATTTCTCTATAGATTAAAAAAATACCTTAGATACAATAGTCCCAAATTAAACTCTCAGTATATATTTAAAATTATACACGTTTGTGAAACAATAGTCCCAGATTAAACTCCCAGTATATATTTAAGATAGTACATGTCTGCGAAACGTTGGACATGATGATAGATTGACTACACGTTCCCCTCAATCCCCTAGATCTTGAATGACTAAGGAACATATATATCAAAGACACTAACGCTAAATCTGCCAAAACATGTTCCAACTTTAGAAAAGTAATATATGAACAACTGCTGTCCATCTGTGAGCTTGAGAGTACAGAGAAAACATAGCAATAAATTCTGCATTACTGATGGGAGGAGAGAGTAAGTTACACGGTATGTATAGCATGGAAAATGGTACAGAAAGAGATTAGTTGTTAAGTTTTAAACATTTTAGTGTTTTAGATGTTTTTTATTCTATTAAAAAAAATTGAATTTTTTACCTAAATTTCAACCACTTTTAATCCTCCTGCCAATTCCTCAGCCTCCCTTACAAAATGGCCCAGCACATTTCTCAAGAGGCGGAGGATACCTACAATGACAATAAATGATGGATACCTACAATGACAATAAATGATGGGAAAATAAATGTTAAATCCATGTGATTAGTTCAAAAACTAAGTGATTGCTGTCAATAACTAATAGAATGATAGCCGAACATATTGACCAACACTATAAAATTCTCATAAATGAATAAAAACCTAACCTGCATGGGTTATTGAATATGCTTGGAAGCCCTGTATTCTCAGAAATGTAACACCTCTGTATTCTCAGAAAATGTAACAACTGAGCCGGATGGTCCTATAACCCATCTCACACCATTTGAAGCAAGCCACATATCACTAGCAGCCTTCCTCAGAAGTCATAGAGTGTGACTTAATACTAAAATAAAAAGATAAAAGAACAACCGACACAACCCTCCAATGCTTCAGAATTGCAAATCACCTGTGCCATTGCATCTCTTTGTTTTTGTAGCTTGTCTGCTCGTTTCTTTTTAGAAGAGTTCTTACCCAGAATCTTCTTGATGGCCTCAGCCTGAGAGACAAAATCATAGAAGAAATTAAATTACATTCAATTGTTTAAATAAATTTCCTCTGCAAAACACATTCAATACAAAATCCCAGGATCATAACCTACATATCTATGCATACCTGAGCTGCATTTGCAGCTTTCTCTAATTGCATCGTACGTCTCTGAGCTGCTTCAGTTTCCTTCAGCTGCGGTTCCATCTCTGATAATATTTCTTTCCGTTCTGTCAAACAAAAGACTATAAATTAATCAAACTGCAATGGATGCATTTATAATGCCTTCACAATCATAACTCATGTCTATGCGCATTCTCATTATAATAACTAGATAAAAAACAAAAGAACATTTCATAATCGTTAAAAAATTACAATGGAGCTGTCATTATCAGAGAACTCAACACTTTAACAATGATCAGAGCATTTTACAAAATCTATTAATAATAACAAATTCTAATCGGTAAAAACAAATGTGTAGTTGTAATCATATTTACCAAAAAACATAACTCGAAGGCGCATGAGCTGGAGAAAATAGTTACAAGAATATATACCAACTCTTCCAGACACCAGAGATAAAACATGTCCATCAATTTAGGATAGATGGTTTGCAAAAGATGTTAAATCCGTGCTTCTTACTGACCCATATAAGATGTTTTTAATTACCCTCTGAATGACTTATTACCTCACAGACTTTTCGATTAAATGTAATTCTCAAAGATTTCTATTAGAATAATTAGGTTTCTATTCAGTATTTTGCAGCACGTATCTAGCTACTAAAGGATTGCTAACTTTTACTGGAAATTTGGACTATGGCTTGCAATAAAAAAGCTCTAGGCCCTTCGACAAATACACCAAATAGAACGGCACTTGTGAATAGCAACTAAGCTAAAAAGAAAGATCAAAGTACTAGTAGACAGATACTGTAGCTCTGTATTTTGCTTCAAGGAGAATCATTCTATGGTCTACAACTACACAGCTTATGTAACACCAACATTCAATGCATCATGCAACTACTAAGTTATGAGAGCATAGTCTTGAGAGTCTGGGAAGAAAATCAGTAACTTGAGCAAAAACAATATTTACAACCAGAACATCATAAGGCGCAATAGCTGACTGTATGTATTGAAAATTTGACTGTATGTATTGAAAATTTGAGTAAGGCTAAACTGAAAGCACTATATCAAATAAGATCAACCACTGATTCTAAAGACATTGACAAATGAATTTTGATATAATTATGGCAGAAAACTTATTAAATATACATCACAAAAACTTTAATTAAATAAATTTTAATATATTAAAATTTAATATATTAGAATTTAATACAAATATTAATTCAAACTCATATTCACAACACACCTTAACATTTGCTGCCCTGTGATAATCTATTGTCAAAGTTTCGGTTGTTCTCTTACTCTCATCATAGAAAATGGGGATTCCTGAATATCACCATGAAAACGATAAGTCTTTTAGTTTTCAATACAAGGCAAACATTGAACAAAAATTGAAAATAAAAAATGGTGATCGCCTTCATCCAAGGTAAATCCGCAAGAAACTGACCGATGGGATTAACATTGAACCTCACTGGTACTTGTAAGCAAAAAGCATGCACCAACACGCTTGGCAAGTCCGATCATGTTCAAGGTTCCCACAACATTAGTTTTGTAAAGCTCCAGTTAAGGATTCAGAGCAAAATATATTAGTTTTATCAAAAACAAATACTGAATAGAAACCTCCATTGTGAAAAATAGTAAGATCTACTATTTCGTATTTCGATGAGTAAAGGATATGATAGTCTTCACAGGATTGTGTTTGTAATGCACAAGGGAAGCAGGGCAAGCGAAATGGGAGATTTGATCAACCTCCAACAATAAGGGTTCCACAACATCATGCCTTATCAATTCAAACCTCAGATTGCCAAAATGATGCAAAACATTCTCCTTCCTTCCCGTAAAGAAATGGTCGACAACGACAACAATAACACTGTTGCCTCTTGCCATGAGCCTGTCAACCAGGTGACTGCCACTGCAACAAAGCCATCTCCATCCGTCACGACAACTCGCAGGGACTTTCTTTCCAAATCTACGGGCAATTATTTATTATTTAGACGGCAATAAGATTGAACAAGTACCAACAGTCGATGTGATTGCTTGGTATTTTTTGTAGAACGCGTTTCCGCCTCGTTGTTGGTCGCTCATTGTGACTCTGTGCTGCATTCCACATTCCAGCCCGCCGATTATGATGTTGGTCAACATTCCATATCCTGCGACTTTGCCGGCGGCAGTATCAACGTATCAACAGAGCTCATCCATGGTGCGCACAAATGTTTCCGGGTGGCGTAAATTTCTGTGTACATAGGTCAAATAGACGTGAGAAGTCTAGATTAAATCCAGAAGTATACTGATTAAAAGAAAGCTTTATTGGCCTAACAAGTGTAGTCTTTTAACAAAATTGTAACAATAATTTCCAGTAAGACATATTAATTAAGTTGACAAAAGAAGGCACTATAAATCTATAAATCTAGTTCAGTCTGATATGATCATGGGCGAAAGAGAGATAGCGCGAAGGCCTGTGAGTTCCTTAGATTACCTTGCTCGAACATCAAACTATATCATTAAGGTAGAAATGAAATATATATAGTTAATAATAATATAATAAATTATTAATTTAGTTTATTTATATGAATTCTTAAATTTAGGCAATGTTGAAAATCACGACGTATTTGTATTTATTTAAATTGATGGATTTATAGATATATTAATTCTGTCGTGTGGCACTCCTATACCAGTACCTTATTATGACCGCTCAATTCTAGTAAGTATTAATTTTCATATCCTCGGTCATCAAGGGAAAACTTTAGAAATTAAAAAACACTCCACAATTGTTTAATAGGCAAAGATGACTATTCTCCTTGAACCTATCATCTTCTTCTGTTAAAATCTTACTCACCGCCTCATACCTTTTCCTTTCAAATTTTCTAGCTTCCTTTTTCTTTAATTTTCATATATTTAATATATATATGATAGTTAAAAAAAAAAAATCTATATCTATAACCCCTAACTCTTATAAATTTTCACGTATTAACCTTTTTAATATGTATTTCAGCATAAGTATTAATTTAACTAAAATCACTGTATAATGTTTAAATTTATTTTGTTTATATAAATTCAAATTATCATATAAAATTAATAAACATATTATGTATATATCGATTTAAATTATTATCTAATGTAGGGTTAGAAAAATATAATAACAAATAAATATATTTCAATATTTATCTTTAATTTTAATTTAATAATTTATTTCTTTTGTCTCATTTTATTGTTAATAAATTAATTTAATATTTACCATCATTGTTATCGTTAACTCTAATAAATTAATTTAATATTTTCCATCCTTGTTACGGTTAATTCACTTTCAAGCTATTATTATTTATACGTTTGGTTTGGTCTACTCTCAAGCTTACTATCTATTTGTACCACATATTTGCTTTCTAGTCCCTAATGGTAGGTGGAGTGTTCACCATAAACATGTTTTCTAGTCCCTGATGATGGGTAGAGAGTCCACCATAAATGTCGCATAGGGTAAACATTTAAACAATTTTCTCCAAATATTTAAGAATATTCTTAGTAGTAATCAAATGGGTAAACATTTACACAATTTTCTTACATTTAAACAAAATTTCTCCAAATATTTTAGAATATTCTTAGTAGTAATCACATGGGTAAACATTTACATAGTTTTCTTAAAAAAAAACAGACAATATCACCAAATATTTTAGAATATTTTTAGTAGTAGTCACATATCAAACATTGAGATTTATCTAAAAAGTAGTTATGCTCCTTTATCCTTTTAATTAAATTGATTAATAAAAAAATGTCATATGAACAAGTGTCATGAAATGAGTTATTATTTTTTGGAAATGTGGTATTATATGCCATGGTATTGGCCCATGATATTGTTTATAAGTTAATAATCTTTATGGTTAAGAATCTTGTTACATATTTTATGTTTTGTAAATGTATATATGTTTAGCTCATATATTAATTTTTTTTATAATAATAATAAGCCCACATGGCATAGAATAGATAGTGATGGAGTGTATTGTTAAGTCACTCCTTGATGTGAAGGTCCCCAGTTCTAAACTTTGTGGGAAAAAATCCACTCATGTTAAGGGTTGGTGTGGCCAGGTTTGGTGCGATACCCAAGTGCTTTTGACGGGGTCAAGGTTTCTCAAGCCATAGGTCCAGCCTGAATTCAAACTTAAGACAACTTTACAAACAAAATTAATAATAATAATAATAATAATAATAAAGTTATAGTTTAGTTAATTCTTATGATCTTTTAAATCTTTGGCAATGTGAGATGCATCATCAAGTTAGTTTTTTTATGCTTCTAATAGGTTAATGCCTATGGAAATTTACCAACCATTTAATTGATATGGTTGTATTGATTTTAGTAGTAGCCATAGATTAAGATGGATGTTTATCTCAATATTGGTTATTCTCTTTCTTTCCTTTTAATTAAATTGATTAATTAAAAATTTTGTTGTATGAACACGAGTTATGATTTTTTTGGGCATGTGGTATTAGTAAATCATGGTATTCTAACAAAACCTATTTACACTTTAAGAATATCCATGGTAGAGTGGGGGTGAATCTCATGGTGAAGAATATGTTGTTATTTTTAAATGTATATATGTTTAACTCATATATTAATTTTTTTATAATTAATTAATAAAATAAGTTAAAATCAAATAATAATTTAATTAATTGTTATGATTTTTTTTTAATGTTTAATTTTGACAATATGAAATGTATCATGAGGTAAATGTTTTGATGTCTATTAGTATTTACTAGCCATTTTTTTGGTAAGCTTAGAAATTCTATTGATTAGCAAGAAAAAGCATACATCATATAGTTTCCATATGTAGTCTACCACTAGAGAAACCGGACCAAAATATAAGTATTTGGTCCAAAAGTTTCCATCAACGACATAAAAACTATGGCAAACCCATGGAGTAACAAAATAGATTGTAAACATTGCTAGGCCTAAGAATTATCCTTAAAATTCATCTACTTTCACTCCATTCAACATCCACTTTCTCTCCATTCACACATTTTCTCACCTCTATTCCACCACCATGTCATCACATCCGGTTCACTTTCATCATTATATGGGTTACCTTTGTGTTTTCCAAAATATTATTAATTCTTAGTACTTTTTAAGAGAATTTGTGGTTAAAATTTAGAAAATAATATCCATATACTTATACCTGACAATTAAAATGAGTTTGTTGACATGTGTAGGTACAAAGGAAGCTTCTAAGGCACCCTTATGTGGCACTCTATGTTCAAATTCAAATTTGAAAAGATCATGAACCTCATAGATAAGATCATGGACCTCATGGAGAAGATCATGGAGGATAGGGTTATGTGTCACCATTGGTTCAGAGATATGTGGATTTGAAGAGGGAATAGTGGATCCACATTTATGAGTTTGTTATCATAACCTTTGTATAAATAGGAGTGTCATCTCCTTCATTTGTGACTTTGGAATTTAGAATTTAGAATTGAGAAGTTAGAATTTGGAATCATTGTAATGGAGATTTTAGAACCTCTTGGAATGTAGAATTTGTAATTGCAAATTGCAATTGAAGGTAAATAAAATGGCGCTTCTTTGATCTTCTACATTTGACTTCTCTTTTGGTGTGCTTGTGAATCCTTGGAAGGATCCCCATTGCCTAGAAAGTACACTTTTATTTTGGTAGGCTTTTATTTTATGTTTGTTTGTGAATTTCATTAGATTAAATTATTAGGTTCATATGTTTGAAATATTAATGAATGACCTTTCGTAAGAGAGTATTAATGTTTCCTTCAATGAATTTGATTTGTTATTTAATGTTTGATTTCATTAGTTTAAGTTTTTGATTTATATGCTTGAGATATAAATGAATAGTCTCTTGTAAGAGAGCTTTAATATTTCATGCAATCAATCAGAATTAGGTTTTGTTGATTAAGATGATTAGCAATATTAATGAGCAGTCTCCTGTAAGGGAGCTTTAATATTTCTTACACTTATCACAATGTCTTTTAATTTTTAGATTTCATTTTGTTAAATGACTAAGATCCCAATGAAAAACCTCCTGTAAGGGAGCTTTGGCATTTCTTCACCTAGCTTAGTCTAGTTTGTCTCTAAGTCCATATATATTGGATGATCCTTGAAGTTTACTTACCTGTATTGATAGTAAATGAAACTCTAATTTACATCCGCATTTTAGACCCAACAAACATATACAATTTGAAAAAACTAGCACACACAAAATAATAGTTTATTTGCATATATTTCATTCTAACAATGATAACCATCAAATAACTAAGAGGAGGTAGACAAGTTTATTGGTTTTGCAGGGGTACCCAGAGACACTAGACCTTTTCTTTGGAGAGCAGAACCTTTATTTTGGCAAGCCACATGGCCATGTTGTGGTGCTCCAAGGTCATTTATTTGTTTTCTGCTTCAAGGGTACTTAGCATTAGTGAAATCTTCCATTTAGTGTCTTCCATGTCCTCCAATGCCTTACCAAGGAGTGTCTTAATGTGCTAATAGAGATCTATGGTGCACACACGCTGATTTTTCCAGCCATGGGTGCAGTCGAGGTCTAGAATCCAATCAGCAGAGTGAGTGAGAATGTCGTCTGTGTGGCTATTTCTTCCATGCATAGTTTCAATAACAACTTAGTTGACTAAATGTTAAATTTTCTAGGGATAGTGTTCCAATATATGTGCGCAATAGATTGGTATTTGCAACAATCCTAGGAGATTCCTTCTCCCCTGCTAGCAAACCGTTGTTTGCAACACATGCATTGTTAGGGCATGGTGTTAAGAGATATCCATCGAAGGACCAAGCTAGGAACTAGATGTCATACCAATAAGATCAATATCATGCTTAAATAATAATATAAATAATTAACACTTAACCAATATCATGCTCTTACCACAGTACAAAATCATATATTAACACACTTAACCAGATACCATCATGTTCACTTCCTTTAGCGTAAATTCTTAAAATTGGTATATGTCAATATCACCATATTGATCTTCTTCATAATATATTGATCTTCTTCATAATATTCCATCAAAGATAAAGGTACGGTAGAAATTGCACAAGCATTCACACGTTTAATTATTTATAGGGAAAATTTTAATATTATTTAAAATTTTAACAATATATTATTTAGAATAAGCGGACGTAATATAACTATAAGTAAAGATACAAAAGAACAATGGATTATCAAATCGTTAAACATGTAAATTTTATTATAATGTTATAATTTTCATATTTCCGGACTAATTTTATGGAGAAAGTTATAAATTCCATAACTACTTCGAATAGTAGAGTAGTCAAGTGATCAACCCAAAATAGTTATGGAAGTTATAATAATCTTTCTACATAAAAGAACTATGAGAGAACCTCAATTTGTCATTCTATGAAGGGAGAGTCAAAAGTTACGATATTATAATGATTACTTACTTCATTACATGCTATTATGGAAGTTACAATAATCTTTTTATATAAAAGAACCTCAATCAATTTGTCATTGTAGGAATGGAGAGTCAAAGGTTACGAAATTATAATGATTGCTTACTTGATTACAATTTTTTTTACTTTGTTAATTAAAATGTTTTAACATCTTTTATTACACAATATTTTGATTACAATTTTCTATTAAAAAACTCATTGAATGTTGTTAATCTCTATCATTTCTATAGTAATCACTTATTTTTCAAGTTACGTAGTAATCAACTAAAATAATTTTTAAAAGTTTTGGTTGATTTATTGACATAACTTACATTGGAAAAATATATAATTTTATTTAACTTGAAACGAGTAATAAAATAATTTTATTTACTTGAAATAAGTAATAAATTTATTATATAGATGTTGATAAGTAATAAAATTATATTATATAGATGTTGAAAGTATTTAGTAAGATTAAAAAAAAAATGGAAAAATTACATGATTTTTTTTAAAGTTAAGCGTGATAATAATCATATAAATTTTTCTTTTTCTTTTTCTTTTTTTGGACGTTCTGTCAACTTCTTGAGTTGGGGTCTGTTAGAACCGTTGTCAATTCACTTCCTGATGTCTTTGATGAGTTTTTTGGTCTAAGTCTAAGCTCTCAGAAATATGAGCTATCTTTGTACCTCCCATCTTGTTTTCATTGTGTGCCTTCTTTTTATGTTGTTATGGTACTTGTATCTCTTTCAATTCAGTGCCTTTCTGCATATGGGTTGCATTGTCATTCTAAATCAGTTCATCCCCTTTGCTTGGTTTGTAGGGTTCTCCACAATTTCTTCTTTTTCCTCTTCTGAGAGATAGGGATTAGAAGGCCGCTATCCCTTTTTTTCGGGTTTTCCCTTTTTTTAGTTTTTGGCATATTTTTTCCTGAGAGCATGCATTCTATAGGTGTCCTATTTGGTAACATATATGGCATCTAAATGCAATATTTTCATAATATGACAAATGGGTCCACATAATGTTTTTGTGTTTCAGCTGAATGTGATTTGGTAGACCTTACTGAGGTCTATTTCTACATATATTCTAGCGAAAGTGAATAGACCTTTGTCCATTCCTCCACAGTCCATTTTTTTGAATGTTCCCTAGGTGTTTTTTATTCCTCTAAAACCTTGTGGTGCTAGAAAGGAAGGGGGAGGTTTGGTAGTCTCACCTATATCAACATTGTTGAGACCAACATCGTTTGGCATCAAAATTTGGGAACTAAGGGGTGATGATGAGCCCATCTCTTCCCCAAAACCATGCCTTGTCATTTAATACTCTCTCCAAATCCTAAGTATCAAATTGAACAATAAAGAAAGACTAGGAGCATAAATAAATATCACAATTTGGCATCTAGGTTGAGAAGACCCAATGGTGTATTGCATCATTTTTAGGCCATAAATAGTTGAACCTACAGATCACAACCCTTAATTAGAAAGAACAAAAAGGTAGGTTACCTCTAATATATTTACAACCATGGTTGGAACTAGTTCCACTTGTTTTACAATGTAAATTCTTGGGTTGTATTGAGGTGTATCCATTGGTTTAGAGCCATTCCCTTGGGCGACATCCTTATAGGAGACAAATCTACCTAATTTTCGGAATCCTGGGGCACCTCCATGCAGCCTTAGGCTCAAGATTATCGTAGAGTTTTTGAAGATTTCATAATCCATTATTTGAGGATGATCCAGAAGCATATTTCCTTCAAAAAGAATAAACTTTGTATTTGTAGAAATACCTAATGTTAGGTTCCTATACCAATAGGTGTCATGTATGATGATTGACTTGGTTAAGTTTTGAGATGTGTTCATACCTTTCCTTGTTGCAAAGGTTTTCCAAATTTGTAAAAAATCAAAAAATTTAAAAATTTAAAGAGTGTATACCCTAAAAGAAAAATCAAAAGGTGAAAAGATAAAAAAGAGGTCAAAAAATGAAATAAAATGAACCCCAACAAAAGAAAGATCAGGAAATTTTGCAAGTTTAAATGCCACTACTTTTTTACTTTTGTATAATAAAAAAATTTATACAGCTTGTCACCTATGCCACAATTCATGAATAGTCAAATACTTTAAGCTTGACTAGTTCATATTTTCAATTTCATGTTTTAAAAATAGAGAATAAAGATCTGACCAAACAGTGTAATCTTGGCAGATAAGTAGATACGTAGAGTAAATAAAAGGAGCTCAACAGTGTAATCTGAACCCTTGGATGTAATAAGTGTAGATCTAGATAGGTATCTATATGTAAAAGAAAAGAAAGTTTGAAAAGGGTTTGTCAGTCCAAGTGCACCCTAATAAAGAAGTGAAAATGCTAGGGTAAAGTAGGTAGGGTAAGTAGATGATGGTTGCAGAATAATATGTGGTGAATAATAAGTTTAAATGTGTAAATCTTTTACTTTCATCACAAGGCAAAGGAATGTATCACATAGAAGGCACACCAAGCAAGCAATGTCAAAAATAATTAACTTCCCTACTCATTTCCCTTAAGTCTTCACTGTTAAAAGGTGTGCAACAAGAAATGCTTGTTGAGAATGCAACAAGAAGATGGAGCTTAGTGGAAAGGAGTCGCCTTCACTAAGTGGGCCCGCAGGCTATTTTTGGCGCAAGTCTATTTTTAGACTATGTCTATTTTTAGACATATGGATCATGTCTATGGATTGCAGGTTGCTGTTTATGGATGATTGATCAAGTTGGGAAAAATAGATGGACTTCTATTTTTTGATGAAAGTGTGAGTGATCACAGTGTGAGTGATCAAGTCTATTTTTAGACTGGCTGTCAAAAATAGAAAAGTCAAATATTATTATCTCACAATAATATTTGGACTATAAACTTTGTCTTATTCTCTTGGAGCACTTCAGTCCGAGCTACGGATGTGGCCCATGCAATTGCATGAAGGAAATACGTGGTTCTTATGGGTTAGTTGAATATTTGCATGCATGACTTCAGTTAGAACTCAAGTGAGTTGAGTTTAGTGGACTGGAGGTGCAGTTGATGGAGTTGTGTTCAGTTTAGCTTGGTTAAACTGGTTGTATTTAGTCTAACTGGCGAATAGACTAGAGATGAGTTGGGTGAATTAGTTATTAATTAATTCACAAGTTATTAACTCATAATACAACTAATGAATACATCAGTTAACTCAGTTGCATGTCAGTGCATGTTCAGTTCAGCAGGGACAGGTGTTAGAGAATCAGATTGCTATCAGTTTTGACTATAGTTGTGCACCAGATCTTGCACAAATCAGGGGATTGAGTATGCCAATGAGTTTGCACGTATTGTAGCTTGTTCTCACGTGATTTAGCCAAGGAAAGACGTGGCTGCCTTTG
>APFE031260904.1:0-18628 GCA_000404065.3 Pinus taeda
ATTAAATCCAAAATATTTGATAATGATGAAGAGGTATTTCCGATTTATCTTTTTGAAATATTTTGGGATATCTAGTTTGAGCATCATATAATTCCTTTTGGATATTTTCAGAGAGTGTATGGTGTCATGGCAAAAAATTATGCCATCTAGCATTTTGTGAAATTTGATATAATTTCTTTTCTCTAAAGGGATGCGCTTTGGTAAGAGAATTTTGAACCTGTTGACTATGATTTTAGTGACACCCTTATTATCACATTTCAGAGAGGAATGGTTCTATATCCATTGGGGTCCACCACTTTATTTTTCAATTTTCACCAATGTGAAAAGAATGACATTTATGGTTCTTAGGATAGACTGTGTTCACTTGAATTCATCCACCACCTACCAAACATCGTGACCCACTTTGGGCCAATAGATCTAGAATAATTCCATTGTGACTCCATTTGGTCCATGGTATTTTTTTCCTAGCATTCCCTTAATTATTGCTTCCACTCCTTCAAAAGAAATTCCTTTGAGAAAAGCATCATTTTGTTCTTGAATGAGTAACGAGTGGATTCCATTATTGATTTCATGGATCACTTGTTGTTTGTTGGTGATGGATTCTATGAGAATATATTTATAATAATGATTTATCTCCCAAGTTATCTCTCAATTTTCTAGAAATTTTTCCGCTTCAAGATTTTTGAGGGAGGATATGCGATTGCAATGGTGGTTCTAAAGAAAAGATTTTTTGAAACATTTTCTATTCTCCTTTTTTTCCTTGATCTAACATGCCTATAATTCTTCTTTCCAAATAAGTTATCATTGCTTCTAACACTAATCAAGATCAGTAAGAGTGACAACCTCTTCTTTAATTAATGCTTCTAATCCAACGTATAGGATGACTTCCTATTATATTTCGTTCATCTTCTATTCTTATATGTGCTTTTCCTCCAAAATGTTCCCATTTTTTTTAATTCTAGCCTTAAAGTTGCATTTAATGCATTTGAGTTCTGATTGGAGCTTGTGCATTGATGTGTCATCCAATGTTTTCGGATCCTCCCACCACTTCTCTATGTTAGCTTGAGATTGTGGATGGTGTATCCAAAGCTTCTCTAAGTGAAATGGCATGTTATGGTTTCAAGGTTTTATCTCAATATTTAGACATATAGACCACTAGTTTGATCCATGACTCAAAATTATGTATGCTTCCAAAAATATATGATGGATCATAATGAATTCCATTACTACAAAACAATCATGTTTCAAAGCCACTTGTTTTAGTCATCCTCATATCTTGTTATGTGTGAAGTACCATTTATAGTTTTGATATCATCTAGGTGAGAGGACACCATTATTGATTAAAATAGGATGGATTCTACATAAACTCATCTTATGCTAGCTCAATTTTCTTGAAAGGTTTTGATGAGGTTAAAATATTGACCAAGGATATAAGGGGAAGAGAAGAGGAGTTTCTAAGCATTGGAAATGGATTGAAGGAAGAGGGGCTTGTCCTTTGGTGCAGACGGTCCATATACATTACATAGGTAACATATCTCAGCTGAGATGATGAGTTGAAATTGGATGGTAGGAATTTCAAACGTGACAAATATGTTAAGAAATTATATTTTTTGAGTGTTTCATTTAATGGAAAGCCCCCCTAATTATAACTAAGAATAAATAGAAATCACTTTATAATATTTTCCAAATTTTCTTGTTAATTTGGTAATTACTTGACTTGAAGTTTTTATTTCCTTAATCATGCTAACTCTAGGGGTTTTAGAGAACATTTTTTCCTTGAAAAACCTATGTTTCCCTCTATAGTCCAGGAATTTGATATTCGAAGAGATATTTTTCATGTTTTGGATATGTTGGAATTGAGGAAAACATATGTAATTGATTTGATGTGTTATAGTTTAACCAACATTCCCCCAAATTATTGTTTTATCTATTGATTTATTTTTTTGCCTTTTCTTATTTTCCTCCTCATGGATTTTGACAAGGTTCTTTAGTTCTTGGGATGAACTCCTAATGACCATGTATTAAATATACCAAATATTCATTTATTTTAAATATACATAACAGAAAACTTTCACTTGATGTTTCAGGGGAGCGTAAGGGCCCTTTATTTTCTGGGATTTGGCTAGTTTTGGAAGGCCAAGTGAATCTAATGAATGTACTAGGAACATCAACCCCAAAAAATCCATTTGACTACTTCTAAGGGATTCAAGTAATCTCCAAAGGGCTTAACACTTATCTCCAATCTAATTTATATAAAATTATGCAATTTGATGTAAATACAAGTGTCTCGATTCTAGAAGAATATAGGTGGTTACGTTGTTTTGGTTAGTTGGTATTTTTCCCAAGGGGCCTTTGTAAAAGGAACAAGTACCATGTTTAAGTGTTAATAGTTTAGGACATGCCCACTTTAACTTTGATTGTTTTAGGATACTTTTCAGTGAGTAGGATTTTTACATCTATGTATAGTTAGATGTGAGATTATAAGGGCGATAGTAAAGCCTAAGGAGCTGAAAGATAGATCACCCCAAAAAAGGGGAATGAGAGCTTGTAGAAAAGATGCCATGTATTCATCTATAAATATACCATATTCCAAGTAATAATATGATAACTTAGTTAATGTTTGTAAGCATGTGTGTGTATCTAACTTTATCATATGGTCCCTATTCATACTATGTGACAAAGAAAATGACCAAGTCTCATATTTGAGATAGCAAGCAAAGAGGAGGAATTTGGGTATCAAACTTTGTGTGTTTGAGTCACGGTTGGTCATATATTTCTAAGCCCTAATTTTTTACTATGTTCGTGACATAATGATGTGTTAAGCATTACCAGGTTTGCATTCCTTGGTTCAATTGTGAATTAGAAAACTATATGAGGATAGGGGTGGGGGTAAGTTAATATGAAAATATTATATTTTCATATCAACTCCCCCTTACCCCCAACCTTTATCATGGGCATGCAAACTGTCACCATTGTATCTGAGTGCAAGTTTGTCTCCCTTCGAGGAAAGAAAACTTTTTCTTTGAGATTGAATTCAAGAGAATGGATTGTATTATGTTTGCAATGATTTTTGCAACGTAAGTTCAGTTTCATAGTGAGATATGGCATAAATCATAAAAAGTCGAGGGATTGTCTACTTTAAGAATTAAATAAAACAAGGTGGAATTAAGTGAGAACTAAATGTGGCCTGACATTTTGGATTCCTCAAAAACTCCAAGTGGGTCCTCACCCAAGATATCAAAGAGTCCTAGACAAAATTTCAGCCGACCACCCATATGGGCATGGGCTTTCTTCCCTCTAAAAATTTCCCAGCACATTCTTAAGTTCTTCCATTGTAACAACCTCAATTATGTTGTCATTGTCTATATTGCAAGTAAATCTAAGGAAGTTGAGGGATAATTGGACCACCTCTACTATGTTAACCCCCTATGTTTCCTTCAAAATATTTCCAAAATGTTTTTTTCTAAGCTCTGTAAAGTCCTCAAAGGAGAGACATTGTTTCATGTATAGTCATTTATTCTCTAATTGTGTCGCAAATTTCCGGACCAGAAGAGACTCTATGGTACCTAGAAGATAATACGTGGTACCAAGAATACTTAATAAGGGGTTGTAGGGTAAAGGGTAAATTTCCCTCCATTTAGAATAGTTTTGGAAGAATTTAGCGTTCTTATCACTAGCCTCTAGCTAGGTAACATTGGCTTTGAGTCTCCAAGTGGCTTTGATATCTATGAGAATGTTTTCCCTTCTCCCTTATAAAAACATAATTACTAACCAAACGAGAAAATGATCTATTACCCATTTTTCTGAGGTAGCAAAAAAATCACCCGATTTTGAAAAGTGGTTATTCATAATACACTTATTTTTTGGAGAGTATTTTTTACACTTTAAATTTTCTTATGTAAAATTTTTTAATAAATGGTAGTGATTTTCATGTTGATTTTGAAAAGCGTTGAAGCAATGTCAACCCATTTTCTTAGAGGGGTTATTTTTTACACTTTAAATATTTTTATGTATCAAGTATGGATATTTGTTTTAAAATTTTAGTAATCTTCAAACTGATTTTGAAAAGTGTTGACGCAACATCAACCCTTTTTGTATCAAGGACTTATTTTTTACACTTCAGATTTTCTAATGTATTAAGTGTGGATAATTATTTTTAAATGTTGGTGATTTTCATGCTGGTAAGAAAACAAAAAAGAAAAACAAGACAAAAAATAAATGCAAATATAAAAAAATAAAAAAAGAAAAAGAAAAAACATAAAAATGTAAAAAAAAAAATTACATATAAAAAAATAAAAGAAAAAAATGGAAAAAGCTGAAACATAAAAAATTAAGCCAAAATAGAAACATCAAACCCATTTTCCTTTCTAATTTTAAAAAAAAAAAATAAAATAATCATATAATAAAAAACATAAAAAAAATAAAAATAATTAACATAATTAAATAAAATTAGAATATTGTAAAATTAAATAAAAATTAGAAAATTTGAATTTGTTTTAAGAATAAATAAAAGTAATTAAAAATAATTTGTAAAAAATAATTAAAAAAAATTAAAATTTAAAAACCAAATAAAAAAAAAAAATTAGAAATAACAATTTTTTAAAAATTTAAACAATCAAAAAAATTTTGTCTCAACGATCCTATGTCAATTCTCGGAATCAATGTGGCCATAGGGTTGTGGCCCTGAGCAGTTGGGTTGATTCCGCGAATCGACATAAGTTGCCCTGACCATTATTGCCCATGTGGCGGGGCCTCATTCATCGCTGGGGTGACTCTTTGAAGCATTGCCTGTCTAGGCTTAAGGCTCCATGACCCTGGGCAACCATTGCCAATCTCGACCATGGTTGCCCACGGCCCTAGGGCCTCAAGCCTGAGTGGGGGCAGCATTGCATAATGGTGCCCCTCCCAGGCACGAGGCCCTACAGACCTGGCCTGCTAAGGTCGAGCAGTTCTTTATTCACCCAAGACTGCAAGGCCTAGGGCCTGGGCGGTGCAAGGTTGTACAACCCTACCCCACTGAGGCTCGAGTCCCAGGCGAGCTCGGCCATGGCTGCCTAGCACCACGGGGCCTTGGGCCTACACATCGTGATGCTACATAGGCCTAAGGCCCTGCGACCTGGGAAACGATTGGTGAGGTGGCCCTAGTTGATTCCTGGAATTAGCATAGACCTGCCAAGGCCAAATAACTTTTTTTTAAATTATTTTTAATTTAATTTTTAATATTTTTTTAATTAAATTTTATTATTTTTATTTTTATGTTTTATATATATATATATATATATATATAATATATATATATATATATATATATATTATACTTTTTTATTTACATGTTTAATTTTTTATTTTTAAGTTAAATTTTTGAATTTTTATACACTTTTATGTGTATCCTTTTAATAATATATATTAATATATATATATATATATATATATATAGATATATATTATATGTGGTAATTTTTTGTTCATGTTTTACTTTTAATTATTATGATTTAACTTATTTTGTTATTTTTCTTTAAATTTGTTTTTTTTTTATTTTTTTAATGTTTGAAATTTTTCTTTTTATATTTTTTGTATTTTCTTTATTTATATATTTTATTAATATTTTTCCTTTTGTTAGTGATTTGATATTGATTTTAAATTTTCCATTATAATGAATTGATTCTTTCCCAAGTGTCAATTTTATGGTTGGTCTTTAAGTTTTCATTATAATGGGTCAAGTTCACCTACACCATGTGTTAATTTGATGGTTGAATTTTAAATTTTTGTTACAATGTATCGAGTTGTCTTATGCTAAGATTTTAAAATTGCTATACATTTAGCATTTAAGAACTAAATTACTTTTGGTATAATAAATCTTTTGTTTATGTGTTCATTTTTAAAGTTCTTTAAGTAATAAATTGTTTCCATAATGTCATGCTTGGAATATTTTGAAAACTTAAATTTTTTTTGTAGTCATAATCTTTGGTTTTAATTCCATGGTTGGAAAATTGTCAAGATTTTAATGCTTTTCTAAGTCATGATATTATATCTTTAATGGTATTGCTTAAAACAATTATAAGTATTTTTTATTTACTACCATGACTCAAAATTGTTGGAATTTTAAAGTTTTTCAACGACGTGATATTTTATATTTAATGTTATGCCTAAAAATCATTGTAATTTTAAGGCTTTTCAAAAACGTGATATTTTATCTTTATTGTCATGCTTGAAAATCATTGGAACTTTAAAGTTTTTCAGAGTCATAATATTTTATCTTTAACATCATTATTAAAAAATGTTGAAAATTTACCCTGAAATAAAAATGTTATTCGAGTGTTAACGTTTTTCATTTTCAGAGTGTCTTTTGCACAAAAAAATTGCTTTTTACAGTCATTTTCAAAAAATGTTGAAAATTTATCCGCAAAAAAAAGGCGTTATTCTAACATCAACAATTGTTGTTTTAAGTGTGTTTTGCAAAAAAAAAAAAAAAATGGTTTTTACTACCATTTTTAAATTTTTTGAAAAATTACTCCAAACAAAGTGTTATTCGAGCATCAACATTTTTCATTTTCAGCCTATTTTTTCATGTATTTTTGTTGTTTTTCGGCTAGAGTAGTCATTATGAGGTAATAGTTCTCATTTGATTGGTAACTTTGCTTAAAAATAACAACCTCTCATTTGATTCCACTAGTTTAAAGCCTTTTGAAGCTTCCTTGGGTATGACCTTGAGATCTACCTCCGACCCTCTGAGTTCCTATGTATCCCTCTCTCATTTGTTCACTGACTACTTTGTGGCGCCCTATTTTATAGTTTTTATGTTCAATGTGAATTTTCCTCAAATAGAAACACCTGATATGGGATTGTAGGGACGGAAATTTTATCTAATACCTCCAAAACACCTTTGTCTTTAAGCCTGATATAGTTAAGATTAAAGGAATTGGGTGGCTTATGTCCCATTGTCTTGGTCTTTAGAAAATTGGGGGAATGTTCAAAGCCCCCACCATCCCCAATCCTTTATTTGATTAAAGGATATTTTTCAGCCTACTATTCCAAACGTAAGGAGTTATCCAGTCTCTTAGTGACATTGTCCTCTTCCATTCTCTTATTCCTCCATGTATATTTAAGCTTTAAATGTTCTATGTACATAAGATTGTGCTTAGTAAGGAGCCATGCAAAGAAGGACATAATGGGGTCGGTTTGTGCTCGGGGTCCCTAGCTCTACATAGAACAAAGAGAGAAATTTAGGTCCTCGCCAATGATCAGATTTCTTTTAGTAAAGCAACATTTTTTAGATATAGTCTCCCAAAAAGGAAGCTTGTCTTGGGATGACCCATAGATATTGAGAACCAAAAAATGAGAGTCTAGTTCCACATACGGAAAATTTTAAGGGTTAATATTCACAAATGGGCTAATTTTCAATGATTAAAAGAAATTGGCTAATTTCCATTTTTCTCCACAAATATTCACCCAAATTTTATATTATAAAATTATTTTATCACTAAAATATCAAATTTTATAAATATAATATAAAATCATAAGAATCTTTAATAATATTGCAGAGATGAATACTATAGAGAGGGCTGGCAAGGCCCAACTGTTAAAGGATATAATGATAATAAGATAACCCTTTGGGGCCCGTCTTTGCTCTAAGCACCCCATCTCTCCAAAGTTGCTTATGAAAAGACATGGCAATAGGAAGCTTCTTATGTGCCAAGACAAGTTTTGATATGTGTCCCCTTGCTTTTCCGGATTTGGCCCAATTTGTCATGATTTCAAATTCAAAGAATGTAAATTATATTCTTCTCTAAATTTTAGAAGCCACATCCATATACAAAACAATCTTCTAAAATTAAAATATCATTATTATTATCATATAAAATTGGCATGTGATAAGTTTATGTATATATATTATAAATTTATTTCCACTCTTAATTTACTAAGTCACTAAATTAAATTTTTCTAAATTAAAAAAATTGAAAAATATTTACATAGTGAATGATTGGATTTCTGACTTACACTAATTAATTACATTGAATATCATTAATGTAGATAATAGTAACACGATGCCAAAACAACGTAAACAAATGTACGCTTCTCACAATCATACCTTTAAAGCAGTGACAACCAATAATCCTTTGAAAAATGAACCACCTGAAAAATACATTACATAATTTGAGATATAATTTAACAAATTAATCTTTATATTAATAGAAAAAAATTGTACTGGCTTACCAAAAAAACATATTAATATAGGTTCGAAGAATTCGATTACGAAAATGTTTCCGGAAATAGCTTTACATGTTTGAGAAAATGTGATATCTCCATATCTTTCTCCTCAATCTTTGTTGTTGGAACCTACCAATTTCGCGAATCCGATATTATTGTTGAAACCTATCAATTTCGCGAATCCGATATAAACGAACTCGCTATTTCAAAAATGTTGAATTTCGCTGCCCCCGGTTGCCAATTTCGCTGCCCCGTGAACACAACATTTTATTAATGCAGTCGTAAAGGATCCTTGACATCAGCATGCGCTTTAATCGGGATTGAAGACGACTTAACCAAGTGTACTAGATATCAGATTCAACGTACAGAACTACGCGAGATCCATACATTCTGTCTGCTATAGCTAGTAGATAACGAAATCAAGCTGTCTTTTAATGGAGTAGATAACGAAATCAAGTTGTCTTTTAATGGCCAACGATATCAATCTCGCCTGCCCATCGATGTCGATCGGATCCAATTTCTATTAACAATACCATATTCAACTTCCCTGCATGACATTTACCTACTCTTTCTTTCCACGTAATGTAAAAATACATATCAGTCAACAAGTCCAAATAACTAGAAAACAATCATGAGGATTCTTAACATCAGTTTCGGCTTTAATCCCGATTCCCCACGACTCACGCAGGTCTCCTAAATAAGAAATTCAAACTGGAGAACTACGTGTGTTGCACAATTTTTTTTCATACAGCCGACAGACAATGAAATGAAGTTGCATTTTTAGCAGCTAATAATACCGAACTCACCTGCTCGCGAACGTAAGTGGACGCCACATAAACCAACAATAACATATTCCAACCTCCCATCATATTTTCAGTACCTGTCAATTTGGTAGAAGCATATATCTGTCAACAACTCCAGAAGCTTAGAAAGCGATCTTACAGTAAAGTAATCTAGAAGTCGATGGCTTTTAGAAATACGTATAAACGCAATATGGTTATGTGAGTGCAAGTGCAAATAGTTTTCATCTATTTTTGCTTCACTCCAAAAGCCTAGAAAACGATATTACAGTAAAGTAATCTAGAACTCGATGGCTTTGAGAAATGCGTATGAACGCAATATGCTTATGTGACTGGAATTTGACCTTGACCTTCCTCCTTATATTTATTTGAATGAACTTTTATTTTATATGATTTAGATCCCTTATTTTTTGACAAATGGAGAGTAAATTAAAACATAACTAATCGATGTACAAAAAGTCGAAATAAAAAAGTAGATTTATCTTTTTATTAATATATTATTATTATAAAAGTTTCTCAATTTTTAATCAATCATGTTTAAATGGTGAATTATGTGTGTAGTTCAGTGGTTAAAGTCTCCACATTTGTTGTGTAAGCGTGATTGGAGGTTAATTGTGGTAACTGTAGAAATAGACCAAGTGTCATAATTGTCGATATTTTTTAATAACCCCTCAGAAAAACATATGCTTCAGTTCACTATTTCTGAAATGTTAAAACTTCACTAGCTAAATTATTGTTTTAAATTAAATTCCTTGATGGAAAACATTACCAAATTTCTTTAATTAAGATATAATTTTAAATATACAAATAAATTTAGAAAGAGATATAAGACCAATATAACACCTTTACTCTAAGATGTAAGAAGAAGTAATAAAATTTTATATATCTCAATGATGTCATATAGAATAATGTGTACTTTTCAATTTCCAAATTGTCGCAATACGTCTTTGAACGAATCACTCTTAACGTAACATAACCAACAAAATAAGCTTGTAGACATCTAATGTTAGTCTTGCTTGTCGAGGAGTATAGCATTCACATCAGGTTAAATTGCATTGATTTGGTATTATTTTACCATTATTTGGTAATTTTAACCAAAGTTTAGCGGAAATGTCAATTTATTATATTTTTTTTTTGCAGGAATTCAAAAAAAATTCTACTTTTCTTCACACCTTGATTCTAATCGCCAATTCGCCTCACAAATTTCAACTGGACATAATTCCCTTAATGGAGAGCATTTTATTTTTGGTATTTGTTAATGCTTGACAATCTATTTTAAAATTAAGAAAAAACTAATTTTTTGAGTGTTCATTCCATGGGTGAGTGCCTTGTCATTATTGCTCTAACATTAACACTAACACTTACATTGACACTATTATGATATTTCTCTTCCCCATGATGAGGAAGCTTACACTGTTGTGTTGTTGGTCCTTTGCATGGGCAAGAGTGGGAGAGAAGCACTATAAAAGTTGTTGTGCAGAGATACTTCTACAAATTTCTAGATGGTATAGCGTACAAATGTTGAAGGAGGATGGGTTATGTGCCAAGAAACATATAATATTTTATGTTTCATTGTTCAAATTTTGTACTGTGTGGAGTATGAAGTATGTTCGGGAGAGGAGTTGCATAGAGATTTTGATTTTAGAGTTATGAATTTTTGTGTAATGATTAACATCATTAATTTCTACTCTGCGGGATTTTGCATAGGACATTGTTTAACTATTGATGTTACACTGAACATATATACTTTTACAAATTTCCAAATCATATATATGTGTGGCATAGAGCTTCTGATTTTATAGCTATAAATCTTTGTAGAATGATTAATATTATTGATTTCCATTGTGATGGGTGGTGCATAGGGAATTGTTAAACTGTTGGTGTTAGTTTTGTGTGTTTTTTTGCATTGAATAGATAATTGGGTTATATTGGAGGCATATGTGTTTTCCATTAATGATAAAAAAATCTAGAAAAGAGGGTACTGGGATTTCATGAGTTCTTTGACGCACTATGCACTGGTGTTAGAATTGAATCTTTGTGCATGACCTGGTTCGTACCCAAAATTTCGTTGTGCCAAGCTTTTATTAGGATGAGGTATTTTCAAGAGAAAGGGGGTGCATGTCGAAATTAATATTAATATGTTATTACTATTATGTTTCATTGTGAAAACCTTTGACTTTAAAGAAGATGGGGTATATTTTTCGATTTCTTGAACAAATCTAATACTTTTTCACATTTCTATGTTGTCTGTTCAGGGAGGATGGGCTATGTCCAAGAGAGTGGGTAATATTATTATGTTTTACTGAGCAAAGATTTTACTATGTTAACGTCCAATGTGAAGACCCCTGCACAATGAGTTGAACTTTTGAACATTGAACTACTTACATGAAAATAAAAATGCATTTTTTCATGAGAGACCACCACTTGTTTTAAATACCATATTCATATGAAGGTGGAAATCAAGTTGTGCAAAGGTAGTTGTGTAGAAGTGTTTTCTAGTGCATATAATGGAAGCTTGAGATATTTTTCCATAGATGCTATAAGTAAAAATTATTATAGAAACTTCAATTTTAAAGAATATTGTGCGGAAATAAAATCAATATAAATAGGTTCCCACAATGACTTAAGCATTTGCACACTAAAATTCCTTCTGCAAAGTAATTTTACTTGCTTGCTATATGCCTACACAAAACTCAGATTCTTTATTTTCACAAGCTAAATTACATCATACACGCTAGTGACAAGGTTGAAAAACAATGTATTCTAAGGGTTGTCAAGCTGGAAAAAATATTATCAGCAGTATGACAAATTTCCTACGACCAATATTGTGAAGAGAAGAAATATTATTTAAATCTTTTAAACTTAGAGACTCATGGCACATTGAAGATGGAGCATCAAAACATAGTTCTACTCCTTTGTTTACATTGTTAAGCAATTTAATAATGGCACCATGCTCGCTCATTGCACTGTCATGAATCATAATAGATATTTTGTTCAACTGAACATTTGGGATCTGATTTTCCATTATCAATCAATATAATATACTCATGAAAACAATATTAACAATCTACTCATGAAAGAAACTACATGATTTTTTCTACCAATGCAAATGCTACTATGACATTGTACATAAAAGTGGTCCAATGGACTATTATTTTTTTTCGCTATATGTTTTGTGCTATGTTGTCTTGTTTTTGGTTGCAATGTCAATTTTTTACATTGTTTTCTTGATTTATTAAATTTTTAAGGTCTATAACAACTCAGGAAATATAAGTTGGTTAAGTTGAAATTTTTAGTGACATTACTTTACAATAAAAAAATCTTTGTTTACAAAACAAATATATAAATAAGTTATTGTCATAAAAAGATGGAACACATTTCTAAATTGATATAACAATAAAAAATATTGCATCTATACATAGATATGTAATCTAGAATAGGCTAATATGTTTTGTGGATTAACTCTATTAAGAATATTAATTTTAAAAATCTAAATTAAGCAAATATAGTAAATTTAAAAATCTATTCAGCAAATAGGAAAAAAAATTGGGAGATCTTTCTCTAATAATTAACCATTATTTCCAGAGATTAATACTTGTACTAATTATTTATCAAAATTGTTCACTATTTTCAATATTGGTTTTGATAATATTATGATGGTATCTAGTTCATCTTTGAGGGGATAACCATTTTCTGAAGTTTTAGTATTGTATGCATTGGCATTAAAATATCTCTGTTAAGCATTAAGATATCTTGAATAAGCATCAAAATATCTTTTCTCCCTGCATCTACATCTTCTCCTATGTCTTTTCCATTGTTTATTTAGGCCATTCCTCCATTTGTAGTAACAAATGGAAAGAAGAGTAAAAAAATAATAAAAAAATACCTTAAAACACTTAATAGCTTCACAACAATGAAGCAAGTCGACTATAACCTACTAACAAGTCTAGAGCAAAATCAATGCTAACAAATTTCTTTTATAATAAATAGGTGTATATATAATGTGAAAGAGACAATAACTCATATAAATCATGAATTGACATTTAAGTTATGAATGGACATTTAAATACAATTAGCTTGAATGGTATCCACTAACCTGTAATCATTATTGATGTGGATAAAATTGATTTTCCTAAAATTAATCAGAAAATATGGTCATAAATATTGTTACTTTAAATCATATACATTTTACTTAAATTTACACGATTATGTGTCATGATTAATCCTCCTTACATGTTTTAAAAATCAGTGTCAATATACTATTTTATTAAAATCGTAAACCACATTTTATTTTCATTAACTGAAGCTCTTTTGTCGATAAATAAAATTCTTTACCATAATTGTTCACTAAACTAATGCAATATTATTAGGTAGTGTTATGAATAATCTACTACTGAGGATAGAAGTATCTTCCCTAGGTCACGCACTAATTTTTTCTTTAAAGTAAATAGATAATGGCATGAAACCTACGTAGGATCCGTAGTATGTTTCACTCCTTCCTTGGCTTGAATGCTTCAATTCTAGCTCGAAATACTATTATTAGAACTTGCATTGTTAGATAAAACGAGACAATGATCCATAGAATCTATGTATCATAATCTAATAACATTATTCAATATACCAACATGATATTGATATATATTAAACCATAACATCATAGATAGGAAAATAATGAACTCTTTGCATTAATAAAAAATGGAGTGAATTACAACAAAAAATAGGTGTTGATCCTATAAAATACCTCCTCCAAGTTTACTTATCCTTTCTTTGTCACAAAGTGCACCTCTGATCACCCTAATGCATGGGAAGATATCTCTTACATCAACAATATAAGGGCATAATCACTATCTGAATCCAACCCCTCTCTATCAATGGCAGTAAATATATAAGTGAAGGGGGTAGTTCATGAATTCTTATCCTTTTCCACTCTTGATGGGAGGGTGAGATCAAGGAATAAGGGGTGAAAACTCCAAGATAGGATAAGATAGGATTTGAGACTTTTATTTGAGGTAAATGGTTCGATAGATTCTAGAAGCGTCTCCAATAAGACGCTTCAAGATTCTCTCTCTTTTTCTCAAATTTTGAGAACCAATGTAGGTGCATAGTGGAAAAACATGTAGGTGGTCAATGCAATACATAGTGGAGCAACCTAGCTATCAACGTTGTCTAGTAGGAGTCTAGGGAGCACTAGTCCTTAAAATGATTGAAATACGATGCTTTTAAGTAGAAACTCACGGATGAGAATGAGTCGTGCTTAGATATTTTTCTTATGATGATGAGGAGGAGGTCAAATGATGTTGATTTATCTAGTTGAAGGTCTATTTCCTAGAAGTGATAAAATGGCCTATACAAGATTTCCCTCTAAAGTGAAAAGTAACGAATGATAGTTGATGATTGAAGTGCTTTATCTTGTGATAAGTTAGGATCAAGAACAACTTGCTAGATGATTATATGTTACAATATATTTACATAATGGTATCTTTGTTGAGGGAGGCATACCCATACTCAATACATAAGATAATAATTACATGTACAATTACCAAATACATGTCGACGGGTGACTGATGGTGGACCCATGGCTAGATGAATTCCTGTATGATCATAGCCATCATACATTGTGATCTTCAATTACTCCTGAAATCAGAGCCTGGATGGATGAAACTAGATTTGAGGTCTTTTATCTCATTCACATGACTAACCATGTAAATCAATGAGACTTAGTCAAACATGACAGACACCACCTGATTATGTCCAATAATGTAGTTTGTTAACAAATGCGAGTCATCCAACATATTTTACTTACAGATGCATCAAAATTACATAAAGTAGAGCTGATTAACCATAAAACTTAAAAGCACATAAACAATGCGAAAATAACCAGAAAGAACATGAAACCCATGAGAAAATAATTTGACTATGGAGTTTGTCCAATTTGGACTACATCCTTGGGCCTTGCTCAATAGTGGGGAAGCCTTCATACATTAAGTCGCATAAAAAGAGATAAAAGTACAAGTGACATTCTTTACAATACTTATAACTCCAAGCTAGAATATGGAGGAAGAATGGAGAGCCCAGCTTCAGAAACAGATAAAACAACTTAACTACTTGTGAAAAATCATGCAAAAACGCCTATCCAAACACCCAATTTGGATAATTAGGCCTTCTAGAACTTCTCAGAACCTTCCTGCTACTCAAGGTGAGGTCTTAGCCTATTGCAACTATCAAGGTCTACTACACAGTAAATTTTGAGTTAATCGAGAAGTTCTCTCTCCCCTTCTCCTACACAAAAGGCTCCTTTAAATAAGCATGGCATAAAATCTTCAACTCTCAGACAACTATGAAGAACAAACCAAGTTAAGAAGGCGATATTGTCTTTACAAATAATGATCCTGGGCTTGTATGATATATGGTAACCATCCTTACAAATATGGCGAAACCCCTTTCAAATATGGCATGGAAGTCCTTTAACTATGCATTGTAACCGACAACTGTTTACTATTGACATTTCCCACATCATTGTTCCCAATCGGGAGACATACCAACTCGTGAATCAAATGCCTTGCGATAACCACTGAAATGAAACGAGTATTAATCATAATATATAACATCTCGCATCTAGGAACCCCATCACAATCGCAATCGGCGCTTAAACCATTAGCCTATTAACCAACTCCACATTTTGCAATACACGGACCTGCCAAGATTATAAATTACAATGTATAAGATATCGCATTGGCAGTCCTATCACAAAATTACAATCGACGCTTACAGCCACGAGAAGTTTGTAAACACTAGCCCTTTTTCTGATTGTGACATGTGATAAATTGCATCACAACTAAGCTCTAGCATGGCTGATTCATAACCACTTTTCCTCCTCTAATATGCAATATGTGATATTGCAATCACAAGTCAACAATGTTGGGGGTCGATTCCTTAAACCACTTCTTTTTCTTGTGCTAATATGAGATATGGGGACACAATGGAAACTTTCCACTTGGCGCTTTCGCATTCACCGAGACCTTTTCCATGTCATCTCTTCCTGCCCTGTCGATAAGTCAAACTTGAACTTTGACATTCTCTAACTTCTTCATCAGAACTTGGATTTTAGTGTCATTCACACCATTGGAATTAGGCTGATGAGCACTTCGATCAGACACTAAGTTTTGTCCATATTCTTTCACTTTGAGTTTTCAACCTTTTACTATGCCACTTGTACTTTTTGAAGATCCACCCGTATCAATCCTCCCCAATAAGATCTTTTGGATTGCCAAAAGCCTTTTCAGTGAATTGGAAAGTTAGGAAATTGCTCCCTCACTTTCTCTTTTCCCCATCCATCGAGCTTTACTCGAGTGCATTTCTTTGAAGCCAACACAAATGCATTCCACATCTCCCCTTTGTGAAGTTCTAGTTTACTTGTAGAGAATGATATCTTTGGGCAAATTATCTAGATACTCTCGTGCAAAATCATCCACTATAGGAATTTGTGCACCCTCCTCAGTATCCATAATGAATGGAGGTTCATAAAGCTTTAGGTTTTCAACACTTACTACTGAGTACATTTTCATATAAGTAGGAAAGTCAAGATGAAATTCATTGTCTCCAATCCTTGCCAATATGGTGAATGGACCATATTGAATGGTTCTTAATTTCCTCCGTTATCCATTCATTCTATCCTTACTGATTTGGAGCCATACCTTGTCCCCAACTTGAAACTCATGGTCAACTTGGTGCTTTCCATGTCGAGCTTTATACTGAGTCTAACTCTTCTCCAACTCCTCATGTACTTCCTAATTAATCACCTGTATTTGCTGAATAAACTTCCCTTCTTTGTCTCTATCATCTCAACGATTGGCATCCTCCTCTTTCTGCAAGACCATGTCCAAGGGATCTCTTGGTAGATAGCTAAAACATGTCTCAAATGGTGAGATCTATGTCGATGAATGTGTTGCTCGATTGTATGCATGCTACACATAAGGAATTTTTTCATCCCATAACTTGGGATGTTTTCCAAAATAACCTCATCAAAAGTATACCATGATGTGATTGACAACCTCTATTTGCCCTGCGGTCTGTGGATGAAAATTCATACTTCTTTTCAACATAGTGTCCATCACTCTCCACAAGTTGGTACAAAACTATCCAAGAAAGTGAGAGTTTTGATCTAACCCAATCGATGTGGGAAACCCAAATGGACCCAAACATGATGACCTGCTTTTTACAAGGCATTAAAATACACATTTTACTAAAATGATCCACAATGACATACAAATAGTTGTGACCTTTCCGAGACATAGGCAAACCTCATACAAAATCCATGGAAACACTTTCCCATGGTTGACTCGGAATAGGGAGTGGTGTGTAGAGCCCAAGTTTTCTATTAGAGGGCTTTGAAATAGAACACAACACACAACGCTTTACAAAGTGAGTCACAATGTTTTTCATATGAGGCAAAAAAAAAAACCTCTATGAATGCTATAAAGTGTTTTCAATTCCAAAATGAACACACACCAAAGAGGTATGAGCCACTTGGATTACATGAACCCTTTCATCGATGGGTATGCACAGTTTGCCAAGGTGGAAAAATAGATTTCCCTACAAGTAATAATTGTACACCTACAATCCATGAGTCATTTTCTCATAAATCTCTTTAAAATCATCATTGTTAGCATATTGTTCAAAAAGGTGCCCTCATTAATTTAGGCTAGGCATATTAAAAGCTAGAATAAGTAAGTGGACCGGGTGGGGAAATGATAATGGAATGGTTGTGATTTCAAGAGCTACTTACCCCTAAGTGATTGGTTGTATAGGGGCCCTAAAGGACTGCTTAGTGATAAGCACATATAGGGAGAAATTGATGTGACCCACTTCAACAATCTATCTCGAACACGGAGATCAGGTGAAAGTGGATGAACCATGAAATTGCATATATAGTCTAATGAACCATGAAACAAACACCATGCCATGATGGATGTGTGAAATTGGAAAAAGGATTTCATTCCTGGTTTGAGTCAAGTTCGGTTCAGGTGAGATGGATGTGGCTGAACAAGGGAAGCACCATAACCAACCCGACAACGTGAACACGACCCGCTGACATAGACAATAGTAGCGAACAACCCTTCTAGAAATTTCCCTAAGGTTCTTGGAATCATTTCACGAGGGGATGGAATCATGCCCTAATCAGCTGATTGTAAAGGAAACAAGAGTATTTCCATACAATGTGTACCATGCGTGACAAGATGGATCTGAAGCGCTATTCGATGACTCCCTGTCTCATACCTGCCCCTCACACATAGACACAATAAATAACTAAGGGGAGGTTAGCCCTTCCCTTTCCTATAGTGAGAGGTCAGGGTATGAGCAAGCGACAGTAACTTACCTATGCTCAGGCTCATGCTCTCTCTATTACCTAAGTATGATTGATCAGACTAAATTGTCATTATCTATGATCAAGCATTTCAATGATTGAGCGAGCTATGGTCTCGCTTGCTACAATATGTCTCTCTAGTGTCGGTTGATTATGCATTTATAAATGGTGAGTGCCTTTTAAATGAACAACTTTTACTATATAGATATATAGAGTGATGCCAAATTGATCTATATATACCCTTAATCGATCGATA
>APFE031260914.1:0-11363 GCA_000404065.3 Pinus taeda
TTCTTTTTATATATACTTATTTTAAGTAATAAAATTTTACAACTACTTGTTTACCCTTAACTTTTTATTTTTAATATGGAAAAACATATGTTAAACAATCGGGAGGCAAGTTACATGTGTGTTAAACATTTTAATTTTCGTGGGTTATCAATTGGAGGGAAAGCTAAGGCATGAGCCCAGGAGACTTGAACAGGAAAAACTATGCATCTTGCGATTCCTAGAGATTTGAGGGTTGAGCAAGTTTTGTCTATTAAACATTTTTGTTAAAACAAAGCTTTGACAGATTCTATGCGGTGATGGTTTCCGCGGCCTTTTAAACGGGGAAGAATTGAGGGATTCTAGGGCGCTGTAAGTGAGATTTTAGGCATTCTGTTGCACTTCCTCATATTGAAGTTAACATAGAGTTTCTTCAATGGCTACTACTTTTTGCACCATCAATACTGGTATAAGTCCTCACAATCCTAACAAATCTTTCAAGGTATGCATTTCTTTTCCCAGTTTTTTCCTCTTGTAATTATGGATCATGTCACATCCTCCATAAATATGCCTAATGTACAATTCCATGGTTTTGAGTCTATTACCGACTATCCATATTACATTCAAATGCCGCTCCATGTTTTAGTGCATTTGATTTAGGATGGCCTCACTTTCTTAAAGTAAATTGGTCCATTTTAGAGCATAAGACTTTAATTAAGATCACAATTTGGTTGTAAGTCCTTCAATGATGTTTTCCAAGAGACAATTTACTTGCATTCGAAATAGCATACAATTTCTAAATTATTTTTTGGTAGGTGTCTGGAAAAAAGTTGGCTTTATGTCCCGTCTGGTCTATATATGATATATATCTATGTATAGAGTTATAAAAATGGAACTTTATCAAGGAAGGGGGCTATGTTTCTGATCTGCAAAGAACAATGTCTCTGCCTAGATACATATGATAATATAGCGCAAAAATTGGTTGCATTAACATGTTTTTTTGGGACAATTGAATTGTGCACTTGATTTACCATTTCATGAAAAATCACAACATGGAGGTGGGATTGAATCTTTAATATAAACACGTGGCCTGATATCTAGGTGGCACGAGTTTTTTCCCCACCTCAAGATTCCCTAGGGATACCCTAAGGGGCTGGGTAAATCCCTTGGGAATGGAACCTATGCCGATGGTGTGAAGCTCCCACTCTGCAGGCCTTAAGGGAACATTGGGGTGGGCTTGGATACGTAATATGAAATATGTGCCTTAAGTTTAACTGATACCTCCATGTGCCCTCATGATTGTCAAGTAAATCATTCAGGAATGGAACTTTGTCTAATGGTGCTGAGCTCTTTGCTTCCCAAGCTTTAAGGAGAAGTTAGGATTCAGAAGTGGGCTTGGGCTTGTAATACATGCACTTTTTATTCATCTCTAGGTGTCATAAGTTCAACATCTACCTCTAGGTTCCCTAGGTGCCCCCACGGATGCTTGATAAAGCCCTTGAGAATGGAATCTTGGTCAATGGTTTAAAATCATTGCTTCCCAGGACTTAAGAGAACATGGGTTGGGTTTGGTTTGTAAGACGAGCATTAAATATTCATCTCCGGGAGCCACAAGTCCAACACCTACCTCCATGTGCCCCATGGTTATTTCAGGATGCCAAAGAAGGGCCATCAACTGAAGGCCCATTGGGCTACTTGGAATTCATATTTTATATAGCATAAAATTTCATTATGTCCATGTGATTTATTGTAAGTAAGCACGAGAAAATGTCTTTGACCTCCTAAAGTCTAGACATTGTATTTCTTTTTGTTGTTATATGTGGGTATTTTATGCATGGGTCATGTTATACTATTTTATTGGTAAACTGTTACAGAATAGTGTTAAGTCATCTTCATGAATCAAGTAACACAATAATATGATTATCTTCGTAATTTGTTTGTTTTTTTAGATAGTACAACCCCCAAAGGATAATATATGAAGCCTCTCTTTTAGTCCGAAAGCTAACTATTTGGTGTCCACATCTTGGGATAATCAGTTTTGTTTTCAATTGTCTCTATTTACTGAAATGATGACTTGTTCATATGAGATTTTGGGGATAATGATATTATTGTAATGATTTTGGACTGGTGTTTTGTTTTGATCTTCTGTTATATTTTGGAAGATGGATTACCAGGTTATATGCTGGGAGGTCCTTCAAACTGGGCCTAGCATGCCAATAGTAGCAATGTCACATGGCCAACTGATGAGGTGCTTCAGATTATGGTTGGAATTCTAGTACTTGTTCATTTTTCTTGTGAATTTTATTTAAAAGTTGTAATATGCTTGCAGGAACCAGGGTTGTGTCTTACTTATGGTAAGAACCATTAATGAAATTTCAGAGTATGATTCTAAGTTTTTATATTATGTAATGCTTCATATGCAGGTTCTCCACTCGGCATGGAAGGATGATGGCACTGCTGTTTTCTAACTTTTCTCTGCTGGTTGTGATAAATAAGCTAAAATGTGGCCATTGTTGATTGGGGGTTAGCCAATGAGTGTGGCCATGCATGATACACCTATTAAGGAAATTGCATGGATTCCAGAAATGAACTTACTTCAAGTGGAAGTTGGGACAAGACACTTAAGTAAGTATATGATGGTTTTCTTTGATTGTGTCTCTCTTTACTTATATATGTTATGAGGTTGCTTGTAAATTTTAGTGGAGTTGTGACCTTATGAATTTTAAACCGATTGGAGCATAGTGACAAAAATTTAATATATTTTAAGATTTGAGTCAAATAGAAACTTCTCATCTGGCCAAAATCTTTATAAAATTATATGAGATTAAAAGGAAAAATATGTTAGATTAACTACTCAAATATTTTCTTATATACCTAATATTTGTATGTCACTCACTGCCATAGCCTCGTACCTATGAAAACTTGTTAAAAACAGGCACACCTGCCTTTTAATTTGCATTAGCATTGTATTATGTAAATATTCATATAAATTGCATTGTATGATCATTTTATTTCAAACTGTGATTCTTTCTTGTTATTATACATTTTGATATGTACCATGTTATGTATTACTACTAGATAACCCCTTTAGCTATCATGATCGAATGTACCATCTTCTAGCAAAGCCCTTGAAAGATGAAATCCCATTCATATTTTTTGTGTTGGTTGATAGTTGCTTATCATAGTCCCATCTAAAAAGTTTTTAAAGATAAGATAAACTAGATCAGAAGTTATGTAATCTAAGCAGACATGATAGTCCTTTCAACTTATCATATACATATACCTTATTATCCCAATACCAAACCATGTGCTCCATGGCACTGTCTTTGTTTGCACTGGCTTAACCAATCTCTAATCTTGTTGGCATGCATATTTATCTAGTAACTATCATTCTTTTATGCTCCAAAACAGTTGAAGAATGCAAGAAAAGCAACAAGTTTTAGTCTAGTTCACCCATTATTTTTTGTTGTTGTTGTTGTTGTCAAAACATCTCTTATATTACGGAAAAGTATTTACAAACAAAAAATCAAAAGGTGGAAGTGTATATACAATGAAGGTTATATCAATATCCTCTTATGTAAGACTAGCAATGCAGAAATAAATTTTGTATAGGTTACTGAATCTAATGACTGAGCATCTCTTATCAATAATTTACCCTCAATTAATGGCTAGTGATGTATCTCATTACACCACATGGAATAAAAAATATAAAAATAACTAACTTCTTGCTCAAAAACAAACTTGCACTTAATCTTCCTAGGGAAAATAGAGCATAGACTCTCAATCACTGCCAAATCCCAATGAAGGAAGAGTGGACCAGATAGCTACAATTTTGAAACAAGGAAGCACACTAGTGAGACCTACATTGAAGGAGAACTAAATACTGGTCTTGATTATCCTTCCAAACAAATTAGAAATGTTGTTATTTGTGTGCACACTTGTCTTCTAGATCAACTGACACCCCATCTTGCATTGAGAGTTGGGAGTTAATATATTCTGCTAAAGCAACATAGGTTAAATATTTTGTGGTTGATACTACTACAAGGACTGACCTAAGCTCCACCCTGCATCCTTGCAAAATAGCCTTGATGTCGCAATGTTATTATTCAACATGTTGGGCAAGGGATGAGCCCACCCATACTTGTGGAAGACTGTTATTCCCACCATACTTTGACCACAAGTATGATTGCATGATTTGCTCTAGATGTTGAAATTGAGTCTTACTAGGAAACCAACAAGACACATAATAAATGTGTGAGGCATAGATGATCTGTCTAACCCTTGTTAAATTCCCATCTAATGAGAGGTCCTTATGATGTCGAAATCAAGGCTTACTCTAAAATTGTTGAAGACGCAATACACCAATCCTGACATAGTACACAAATCCTGGATAGCCACTGGTGAAAGCCCCACTTCAAAATTTCAAATGCAATGCCTAGATACCTCACAATTACCCTGGGTCGAACATAAGTCGAAGTTGTGGGAATCTATTAGGTTGAGAGTCTAACTCTAACAACCAAAAAAATGTCTCATGGTCACTAACCACAACATTTAATGTAGAGCCAAAGATGTGCAAATAAGTATGAGCACCATCAACCAAGCTCTGCTTAACACTCATAGAAATAAAGGATCCATTAGAGAAATTATTGTTGACCATGTTTGACCCATCGGGACATAATATGTCCTTCACTTTCCCCTCAATTCAAACAAATTCAAGTAGGTGAGCCAAGCCATCCATTATCAAATATACAAATCTAGGGCAAAGGGGCACCCTTGACAAATAGATTGATTCTGAAAAAATTGAGGGGATAATTAGTTACTAATAAGGAGAAATGTTGATGCATTAGAGAGTAGTGTGTTCACCATGGCCCACATCATTGTCCAAAGGCCAAACAAAACCAACATGTCTATGATGAAGCTCCAATATATAGAAAATGAGGCTACTAGCCACTCTCTTGAGCCTATTCTAAGGCCTCTCAAGTCTAGATTACGTGTCTATAATACTTGTACCCTGTACAAACCTGTTTTCTCTTGTTGAACTACCTTCCATGTAATTTAGTGTATTTGAAAAGCCATTTCTTTAGCCATGATATTGTATGATACACCGAGGAAAGTAATGAGCCTCCAACCTCCAATGGTGCCCTTAGCATTCTTGGTAATGAGTTTACTAAAGCCTTGATTGAGAGATTTAGATAGCCTTCTAGAAGAGAATTCTTTAGCAGCCAAACAATATAGATCATATTGTATTGTGTCCAACATGGCCTTGTAGAAATTAGAACGAAGGCCATCCATTCCTAATGAAAAAATTAAAACAAATACCATCCATTCCCGACGACTTTCTATTCTTCATAGGAGTAAGAGCTAAAAAAACCCCTCTTTCGAGAAGTCACTATCCAATTTGACTCAATCACTACACTAATAGATAGAAAGCTTGCATGGAATGGCTCTAAAATGAGAGTTCCTGACATCCACCACATGATCCGTCAAAGCATAAAGGGAAAATATTATGAAAATGCAATTGGAACATGCCTTTGACATTTGTTTGATCCTCTGGAAGATATCCATCTCGTTGATGCAAACCATGAATCTTGTAACTGCCACTTTTATTTTTAGGTAGTCAAAGTAGACTTTGGAATTTGGATTCCTCATCCTTTTCAAAAATCCACTATAGTCGAGAATGCACCTTCGTACCCCTTTTAATGCAACCCATTTCCTTACAAACTGTCATTTCCCCTTAAAAGAACACATTGTGGAGATCCCTCTCAAGGAAAATGTGTATCTCCTTAAGTGCAAGCAGAGCATCCCACAACTCTTTTTTCCTTTTGCAGGCCAGCATTCTGTCTCACCCATTCTATTACAAAGAATACATTTCTCACACCCATCCTTATTTTTCCTCTGCTTTTCAAGATGATGTCATATGATTTGAAAGATCACATCCATGCAGTGTGGTAATATGTTTTCTTTGAATTTACCCCATTAAAGCACTGGTATCACAGATTGCTAAAATGGACCTATGGTAATGATGACATGGTAAACCAAAAATAAAGCACAAGCTCTAATATTTTAAAAGATTGAAGAGGTGAATCCACAACTACTATCCTGAGTTGTTTTTTTCATCTAACATAAAGACTACTTGTTTCTTGTTTCTAACTAGGTCAATCCCCAACATTGACATCTATAAAACACTAAGATACACTGATGATTCTTATTACGTCACAAACCTGGATTTTATCTAGTAAGGCCTTAAAACACATGTACAACCTTTAGGGGAGCTAAGAGGGTTTGTTTTTTGTCACCACAATATTGTACTCTCTCGCTTTCGATCATATATCACCTGGAACAAGGGGGATTTTCTTAAGTAAAATATGAGATAGAATTAGAAATAGATTTTGATGGAATACTGAGATTAGTGCCTATCAAATTGGGGAAAATGGAGTCAAGTGGCAACCTTTAGAGGGTTTGAAATTGTGAATGTGGATGGCACAATAGTGCTGTTACAACATGCCAAAAAATCAACCCATGAATGTTTTTTCTCCATATTGCAGAAAATTACACAAAGGGCCCTTACAAAGGTGCTCCTTAATACACATTCATGGCAACAAAAGGGTTGATAAATCTGTCCTACCATTAACTGAAATGGCAGCAGTAATTTGTCTAACTTAATAGTATCCGACAAGGTAAATCCCTACATCACCTCCAAATGCCATAAGTTCACTCCCTGCCTATCCCTTATGTCTATCTTGAGGTATTGGGTGAAGCTTGTGGGAATGGAATATTGACCAAAGGTGTGAAAATCCTTGATACTAACTACTAGTCCCAAGCCTTTTGGGCTTTGGTGTTTTCTTCCCATATATGGATGTTGTTTTTACATTTTTTTAGCAAACTTATTTAGTTATTTGGCCTTTTCTACCAAGAGAGTCACTGTGTTGGGGGATGCTCAAGGTGATATGATATGATAGGATGGTAGGGCAGTTAATCAGTTGTATCCATTTAGCTTTAAAACATGCTCCTCTTACAATATTTTGATAACAATGGCTCTCCTTTTTTCATGAGGTGTCACATCTGGAATTTCATTGCAAGGGAGCATTTGTCCCAGCTTTGTTCTTGCCAGTTACATCCTCCCCCTTCTGGACTTCATGGATAATTGTGTTTACATGTTGTGTGGCTCCCATGATACATGTTTGGTGCACTCATCACATGCAAGGACTTATGGTAAGTTGTGGGCAAAATTTATGCAACTTAGCACAACAGACTATTCAACTACATCTTCTGTGGATTGGGACATGTGGACAATTCAACCTAAAATGGTTGTGTGATGGGTGCAACTGTAGTGGTTGTAAAGTCTCGAGTGTGGACAATTCAACCTAAAAAGGTAGTGTGATGGGTGCAGTTGCAGTAGTTGTAAAGCCTCAGGAGTTGTTTGTGGGTTGCCATGACTCATGAGGGATGAATTCACATTTTATACCCATTTATTTCCAAAATTCCCTCATTAAGTACTAGTTTAAGACTTAAGACTATGTTCTCTAGTGATAAACCTTAACTTAGAAATTTGTATATGATATCTCCTTGTCCTTGACACACATATTTTAACTCTGAACCTTGTACTTGTTCCCTGACTCAAAATTTTGTTAATATGATATAAAAGGTTAAGTCATGTTGAAGATGGATTTTATTACTATAATTTTTAAAATTTAGAACAATATCTTCATAGTTGCAATCTGATTTTCTGCAAAATTTTTGTTGAAATATGACCTTGGTAATTTTAGTGTCTTTTCATATGCTTGAGAGAGTAAGTAAAATTCTTTAAATTTTGAAACAACCAATGAACAAATCTACCATGTCTGTAAATATAATAGCTTGTTAACAAGAACCTTATCATTTTCTTTCTTGGATTCATGTTTTTCATCATTTAATTTGTTCTAATCATTTTTTGCAAGTGTACGAGTCATGATCATAAATGTGTGGTTTACTTTAGAAAGTTCTCAGTTCTTTTTAGATACACTTTTCATCATTTGCTTTGAACACATCTCTAGTGCTTTACCTTCATATTTTATCCCCTGCGCAATTTCTCCTGAGGTCCATGCTATTATGTTCATTGGTCGTTTCTGTGGAAATGTTTTCCTGAGATTCTGCAAGGTAAATCCAAATACAAAAAATGTTATTTTACATATTTGTTCAAGACATTGTTGTGTGATACTTGAATTTCATAAATCTAGATTTCTATTTCTTTATCTATATCAATAAAGAAGAACAAGCCCATGGATTGTTAATATTTCTCAAACTGTGGAGTTGTTCCTTTCCTATTGCATGTTCTTTTATATTGTTATGTTGTGATTCAAATTTCTAGTCATTCTTTCCAGTTATACTCCTAAGTAGTACATTCTTTATTTGATTATATCAAAAGTCTTACCAATACCATAACATTGATTGTTGTATGTGGACATTTTTGTTTAGAATGGTCCATTACAGAATCAATATGAGGAGATGGGTCATGCAATTACACTCTCTCTTTATGAAGAACTAACTAGACCAGATGGTATATGATGGAAATTTCACTTTTTTACAGTTACTTTTAGTTTAATTATGTCATTTAGCTTGATGCTTTTCATATATTCAACTAAAATTTTGTTTCTTAACAAGACTTTGTCATTTCCACATTTTAGTGAATTGTTTATGATTTGATACTCCCATATGGCCTTTATCAAGTTAGATGCACCCCCATTAGAAAAAACAAGAGAATTTTTCTTGCCATGACTATCTTTCTTTGTCATTGTTGACTTAACAAAGTATTTTTTCTAAGAAACTAGTTTCAAGGTTATGGCATAACTTTCATATAAATTGAACATAAGTTATATCCAAAATTTCAACTTGTAAACTTCTTGGCCGGTTTTAGGCTTTCCATTTTAAAGCGAGTCTAGTTTGAACTTTGAACGAGCTATTCCATATACTTGAATATTAAGAGCTTTTGGTGTAAGTATTAAAAATTAGTGCATAAGGCCTCTCATTTATTCATTTATTTTATCTAAATATAAAATTTACTATTAAATTAGAGCCACTTGGCACAAACACATCATAGATCAAGATCATACTTTGTAGAGTGTCATAGAATAAAAATAGGAGCAAGGAAACCAAATTCTTTCAGTTTTCCTGGTTCCAACTACCACCCCCTGTAGTACCTCCATAAGTTTCAAATAGAAGTTCCAAATTATTTGGTATTGTTGTGCTATACAACAACCCCCCATTTCATACAAAATTTTATACAAAATATGAATGTGAAATGGGTCCCTCAAAAAATAAAATTAGTTAGATGTGTGAATAAAATGGTATGTGACTCATCATAAGAAAAATCCTTGTTAAAAGCCCCGATGTAAATAAATCATTTTATACAACCTTTTAATAAGAAATAAAGTGTTCCTTTATAATATTAAAAAAATCATTCTAAATTGCGATAAAGAAATCGTAAAGGAAAAACACAAAAAACAACAACACCTAATCCTCTGATCCGAAAAGGTAATCGCTATCTGCAAATTGGGGAAAATAAATGCCAAGCACAATAAAATTAAGCCCCTCAATTCCTCCGATGCTATAAAGCATATTGGCAATCGACAACTCGGCAGATTCGCATGATAAACATATGAGAAGCCTAACCAAAAACTCCTGATGTGATAAAGCTAATTGCAATTGGCAATCGATACTTAGTGGAGTCGCATGATAAAGATAAGAAATACCATGTCAAATCCTGATTGCGATCTATTAATTGGGTGCACATCTCGAAAAGAAAAAACACATTAAGAAAGTCTGCATGCATGATATTGTATCACCTTTCGGTGATTGGAAATATTTAAAGAAACTCTTAAAAGCCTTCCCTTTAACACTCCCGATCGTCGATCGCTGATCAATAAAATCTAAGGCATGCTTGAAACAATCATTCGTCATATGGGTGACGTGATGGGAATTTATGATGATATTCACCATGATTGACAGTTTAAACGCCTATTCAATATTGCAGTTAAGGATGAACTTTCAAAGGATTTCATCCGTGGTAACCCTTAACTATATTGTATTTTATGCCAATCGATGTAATTCTATTCATTACCATATTGGCTTGCAGTAGCATTTTCTCTATATCACTATTTGCAACTTTTTACACAGAATTCTTTCGAAACCATAGAACTAGAGAACCAGAGAAAATGGGTAAGAAATCAAAGAAGTCTGCAACAAGAACTCCTACAGCAACAGCTCATCCATTCAAAGATCCCGGACCAAGCAAGAAAGGATTAATCTCAGATACGACGTGCCTTGGTCTAAGAAACACAAGATGGGAGAGCATTTACAATCTAATAGAAGCTGAGGACCCTAAGGAATTATCAGAGGAAGCCACAACTGATTCCACTAACAAATCGAAAGGAACTCTTAAAGAATTGGTTTGTTCCTATCCACACAGAATAGCAGCGTGAGCTAAAATCTTGCCTATACGGACATAGTGAGACGGGTGGTGGAGAAAATTACAGTCTTGGACAAAACCTTTTGCATAGTTGATGGGAGGATATTTGGTTCATTTCAGCCTAAGGATCTCATGAAAATGTACCACTTACCTCGACCTGAAAAGCGATACAACAAGGCATTCCTGGAGGCAGTTGCAAAGGAGAACGATCCAGAGTCAACCCCGATAAAGCAATGGAGACATTTTCCCAAAAATCACGAGCACGAGTCATCGGGTAAGTACTCTGTTGACTCTTTGGCTTCTCCTTATTGTTATGTCGCGGCTATGATGTGTAGAATGTGGGGAATACATGATTCGGCCAAATTCCCCATAGAAATGGTTCCCCTAATGGAAGATGTAATCAACGGTTATGTGATGGATTGGGCTAATATCTTGTCCAATAAACTAGCCACATTTAGAGTATAGGACAAATGCGCATAAAACTTCTCGGATTATTCCCCCGTTCTATTATAGTGCTTATATAATGGATACCATTTGCTTTAATTCTGAATATCCAATACTTTGGTGGAAATGGACTCCTCAAGACCCGAATCCAATTCGTATTTACCACCAATAGTTATGGAAGGAGAATTACAAAAATCATTTGTATAAAATTTGCAATGGTTTTATTCTCCCTGTATAGTATTCTATTTTTAATAAACCTGCTCCAAGGATATCCCCAAAAGCAGAAGTTGATTTAACAGCAGTAGACAGTTGGTTTGGGGAGGAGAAATTTACTTACGTAAGGATTTTTGGTAGCCTTACTAAACCTCATGTTCTTCCCTTGTATGTGCCTGATAAATTTTTAGCTCGGGAGTTGGCCTACCAAATAATAGTAGAAGGGACATCCAGAACCCTTAAGGATTCAAAGAAGCATATGTTGGAAATAACACTGAGATGGGGG
>APFE031260915.1:0-25188 GCA_000404065.3 Pinus taeda
ATATGAAAATTAGTTTGTAAATGGGAGTCTTTAAATCTTTCAGGCCTCAATTTGTTGATACTCCAAGCATATATGGAGCAACATTGGCCATTAAAAAATTATGTCAAACTGCGAGAGGAGACTAAGGTCAACTGAGAGACAAAAGATAAATAATTATCACATTGCCACTGAACCAAAAACTTCCACAAAACCCTTGTGAATGAAGGCCGCAATATTGCTGGAATGATGTCCAGCATAGACTCAAACCTCTTTAATAAACCTGAATTGGAGCCTAGAGCATCAAGAAAGGAACCTATTTCACTGGAGTTTCCATGTAATCCATGTTGATTCTAGAGAACTAAATTGAAAGCAGGAAATAAAGAGTTACCTTCATGCGGTAGAGCCCGAACAGACATGAGGTCGACAAAGTTAGGGAGCCCAGTTGCTGCCAGAGTGGCTTCATAACCAAAGAGCCTCATTCTCCAAATTTCCATGAACTGGAGTGTCAAACCCACAATCTCACTAGCCAAAGGAGGATCAACTAAAACTAGAAGCAAAGATCTTTGCGGAGCTTCTTGAAATTTGAACACGTGAATGCTACAATGAATTATGGAGACAAAATTAAAACCAAATTAATAGACCACAAAGGAGATGGAACAATCTGGGATACGAACTCAGTCATGAATGAAGTTGGAAGAAGGAAAATGCCAAATTTATCACAAATTTCCCTTTCCATCCACACGTTCCTCATTAAATTTTGCAGTATAACTTTCGAAGCGAGGCATCATGATTATGAGCAAAAGGCGATTCCAAGGTTAGGGAATATGATCACAATAATAACAAGCATGCGAGAGGAAGAGAAATACATATGCATGGTAGTAGCTCCCATATAATGCTACATCATGGGAGATCAAATTCCAAACATGAAACCAAATCATTGAACCATGAGGGTGTCTGAGGAGATTATGAAGGACATCGAATAAAAGGGGAAGGGAAATGGGTAGGATATATGGAAGGGGTGGGGGGGGGTGTGAGTGTGCGACCTAGGTTAAATCAAAGGAGACAAATAGTCAAATAAGGGAGAGGCCAAGGGGAAAAATAGATTCTAGGGACCATCTAGCCTTAGGGGATTGGTAAGAATTTATTGGAGTCATTAATTTCTAACTTACTCTTTTCCATGGAGCAGGCCTTATAAGCTTGCAAATCATCATCCATGTTGTTGATTCTAATAATATAGTAGAACTCTTTGGTATGAAAAAAAGCAACCAATCTTCTAATTCTTTGAAGCACTAAGGCAAGGGTGTTATCCTTTAGACTTCTCTCCTTACTGAAATAATAGATTGTAAGCAACAAGGCTCTGAGAACAATAATATCTTTAATGCCTTTGTATTTAGCAATGCATAAAACTTGTAGGGGACCATAATTTCTGTGTTTGTTAAAGAATTATTGTAACGCCTTGGATCTACGATGAGTTTTGGCAAGTCCGCACGATGGAGGAGCGACGAGCGAGACAAGTGAAACGAACATAGCCATAGAGGAAACACGAGGCCGTGAGGAAAAATGGCTAAGTGTTGGGCTGAACAGTGGTATAGGATGAGGCGGTCTCGGGTGGGGGCGCCCAACCAATGAGCCGACATGCAAGAAAAACAAAACAAAGGTTGAATGGGTGGGTCAGCTGGGCTAGCCGACGTGCTAACCATGGCGACAAAGTGTATAAGTATGGTGATGTGGAGAGGAGCTTCATCATCGAACTCAAGCGAACAAATAAGTGTACAAGCCAAAGGAGTGCGAGGTGTGAGCTAGAGGTCTGAAATCTCAGGTAGAGGTGCAAGTGGACACGGGGCCGAAGCACTCGAGCCGTAGGTCAAGCTCTAGTTGTCGCAGAGGTGCGTGTAGGGTAACACAGGGTGAATGACAGACAGTTCAACGGGTGCGGGTCGGGCAGCACAAGGGTGGGCGCACGTGGTAGGCGTTCGGTTGAACGGTTAGGCGAACGGGCAATGTGATGCACAGTGGAAGGGTGAGTGGGTGAGACAAGCTCGTGTGCGAGTGCCTGGTGGAAGGAACATCGGGTGAGGGTAATTGGGAATCAGCGAGCGTGAAATATGGACATGCAGAGGTGTATTGATGAGTGAGTCGTGCAGGCATGCCCCGAACGATGACACGGTCGATGGTTGGTGGTGAACGCAGTTGGAGGGTGAGCTGGGTGAGTGCGCTCAGGCACGGTGAAACATGAACGAAGAAACGTGCGATGGGGGCAAGTTGGTGAAATGAGCTCAGGCATGGGTAAATGGTGAATGGTTTGGGTGGTCGCTGTGGGCGCGCCCGAATGAAAGTCGAAGTTGTACGACAAGGCATTGGTGAACGATGGGCCATGGATGAGTGAACGACAACGGGCAGCACGACGAAACGACGAATGCGTGACTTTGCCCGGTGGCTGGGCAAGGCTGGATGATGAGTGCAGGAAGGTGAATTTGTATAAGTGTAATGGTGAAACTTGGGGTTTCCCTTCATTGTAAGCTTATATGTGAATTCTAAATATTAACATTATTGATACGGGTAGACTCATAATTACAGGGAGTTGTCCCTCCCATGATATGCCACTGTGCGCTTTGTAGGTTTTAACCCCGTACAGAAATTACCTGCATACAAATTCTAAAACACAGAAAATAAACAATGCGATATCATAACACATAAAACACATATACACAGAGATTTTCCCTTGGATCCTAAAACCGCAACTACCAACTTGATTTTCCATTATGTTCCTTTCAATGTTACAATACATATTTATACATGCCGAAGCATCCAATACCATGGACTGAAAACCATCGTGTCCAATACCATGGATCGAAAACGATCTCGTCCAAAAAACATGTGCGAAAATCATGCACAAAACCATAGATGGGTCCGCCCAACCTAACATAGGGTCCAAAACCAAAATTTTCCAGGGCGCTGCCCCGGATCCCATAAAGTATGGTTACGGGTGCCCTTCAAACCCCTTGTTAACTACGTGGCAAGAATATAACACAACCCAACATTCTCCCACTTGTTGTTTTCTTTCCACGGGGGGCCACAACAGAGCTTAGTCATTTTCCTAGCCCTGAAATACCCATTGTCTCTCTACACCAAGAGAACTTCTCAGAGCTCACAGATTTTGTCAATGCAACTGCAGTATTCTTCAAAGTGTCCATCTTTACCAGCAACACCTTTTTGTCTTCTATCATATCCCTCACAAAGTGACACTAAACATCAATGTGCTTTGTCTTTGAATGATATGCAGGGTTCTTTGCCAAGAAAATTGCACTTTGGCTGTCATAGTCTATCCTTATAGCTCCCTGTACTAACCCCATACTTGAACACAATCTCTGCAACCAAACTGCTTCCTTGCTTGCATGAGTGGCTGCCATGTATTCTGCCTCTGTAGTTGATTGTGCCACTACAGATTGTTTCTTACTCATCCAACTGACCGCACCTCCAAATAGGTTAACACATACCCACTTGTAGATCTTCTCTGATCCAGATCTCCAGCCTAGTCTGCATCAACAAAGCCACGAATATCCAACAATGTGTCCAATCTTGGTCTTCCTTGGTAGCATAGACCATAATCACTAGTGCCACACAAATACCTGAAAACCCGCTTCACTGTTGTCCAATGCTCCTTTCTTGGTTTTGACATAAACCTGCTCAATATTCCCGCTGCATGTGCAATGTTTGGTCTAGTACAGACCATTGCATACATCAGGCTACCGACTGCACTTTCATATGGAACATGGGACATGTCCTCTTCCTCTTCTTGTGTCTTGGGACATTGTTCAGCAGATAATCTCACACCCACAGGAATAGGAACCTTCATCGGTTTACTATCATGCATATTAAACCTATGCAGTATTGTCTCGACATACTTCCTTTGGTTTAACCAAAGCTTCCTCTTTGCTCAATCTTTTTTAGTTTCCATGCCCAAAATATAGTTTGCAGCACCAAGATCTTTTATGTCGAATTTCGAGGACAATTGGGTCTTCAAATCATGGATAATTTCTTTGTCATTTCCAACCAAAAACATATCATCCACATACAAGACCAGATAAATAACACGGTCACCAATTAATTTAATATACTCATAGTGATCTGCTTTGCTTCTGGTGAAGCCAAGTCCCCATATAAATGTATCAAATTTCTGATACCACATCCTTGGTGACTGTTTTAACCCATACAAAGACTTCTTTAACTTGCATACTAGTTCTTTCTTACCCTTCGCTGCAAAGCCTTTAGGTTGCTTCATGTATATTTCCTCTTCCAGATCCCCGTGAAGAAATGTTGTCTTCACATCCATCTGTTCTACCTCAAAATCAAAAGTAGCAACAACACATAAAAGTAATCTAATAGAAGTTACCTTGGAAATAGGAGAAAAAATATCACCAAAATCAATTCCGGACACCTGGGAATAACCTTTTGCTACCAACAGAGCTTTGTATTTCTCCACTTTTTCCTTCTACGTTTGTCTTCTTTTTGAACACCCATTTGCTACCAATGAGTTTCCTTCCAGCCGACAACTCCACCAGATCCCAAGCCTCACTTTTGTGCAAAGATGCCATTTCATCAACCATGGCCTCTTTCCAGAGTTTTCCATCCTCTAAATCTACTACTTCCTTCACAGTTCTAGGATCATCGTCAGTAATAGATAAAGCAAAATTTGAACAGAAATCAGATGGACTATACCTTTCAGGCTACCTTCTTTCTCGAATTGATCTTCTCATAGCCGGAGTTTGTGGCTCTTCATCTTTTGATTCCTCCTTTGTTGTAGAGTCTGATTCTTCCTCCTTTAGCTCAAACTCTATCTTCTTAGGTTCCTTTCGTTGGAATTCATGTTTAACAACATCTTTCACCTCTCTGAACACCACACCTCGGCTATACACAACCTTCCGTGTGACTTGGTTCCAAAGCTTATAACCCTTTAAACCATCCTTATACCCAATAAAGATGCACTTTTCGGATTTACTATACAACTTGGTTCGTTTCTCCTTTGGAACATGTACATATGCATCACAAGCAAATACCCTCAGATGCGAAAGAGAGGGTTTCTTACTAGTCCATACCTCTTGTGGAGTCTTATCCTCCAATGTTGATGAAGGTGACCTATTGACTAGGTAACATGCAGTATCCACTGTCTCTGCCCAGAATTCTTGTCCTAACCTGGCACCACTGAGCATGCTTCTTTCCCTTTCCATAAATGTCTTATTCATTCTTTCTGCAACTCCATTTTGATGAGGTGTATATGGAGTAGTCTTTTGCCATGTTATACCACACTCCTTACAAAATTCTTCAAATTCCTTACTGCAAAACTCTCCACTGTTATCTGTCCTTAGCACCTTTATCTTCTTCTCTGTTTGGTTTTCCACTAGAGCCTTAAATTCTTTAAACCTGTCAAAGACTTCAGATTTCTTCTTAAGGAAATATATCCATGTATTCCTTGAGAAGTCATCTATAAATGATACATAGCACACAGACTTACCTAGTGATGGAACCTTCACAGGTCCAAACACATCATTGTGCACAAGTTCTAATATATGTTTCTCCCTCTTACTACCAGAGAGGAAACTCACCCGATTCTGCTTCCCATATACACAATTTTCACAGAAATCAAAATTGTGAGAGCTATTGTTCGTACCTTCTACCATACCTTTACCATGAAGTATCCAAAGGCCCTTTTCTCCAATATGTCCAAGCCTTTGATGCCACAGCATGGTCTTCTCTCGAGAGACCACTATATTTTCTGCTCCACTTTCAGGAACCACAGAACTATTGCACCCCTCAATAAGTGCTACTTTGTAGCTTGTACAGAGTTCCAATCCAAGCTCCTTGCATCAATACCAGTGCTCCCCGAACCATCTTGTAGGTATCCTTCTCGAACACTGTTTTTACACCTGCATCATCCAGCTTGCTAACATAAATCAGATTTCTGGATAATGTAGGAATATGTAGAACACCTGGAAGCGTTATAACCCTTCCACCTTGCAACTTTAACTTTACTTTTCTGCGACCAATGATTCTAGCCTTCCTGTCATCCTCCAAGAAGACATCACCACCATCATATTTCTCATACTCACATAACCACTCTCTATGGGGAGTGAAGTGAAAGGATGCACCTGAGTCAATTAACCATGCCTCATGATCTACATGTGTACTTGAAGAAGCCAAGTACACATCCCCACCTTCATCTAAGGTGGTTTTCGTCTCTGCAGAAGGAGCCTCATCAGATCCCTTTCCTTTGTTAGGAGCTTTAGATTTACAATCCCTTTTGTAGTGCCCTTCCTTTCCACATTTCCAACACACCACCTTTACAGGTTTTCCTGGAGATTTAGATCTCCCTTTAGATTTATATCTCCCACTTGATGACTTATTTTTGTTTCTATTCTGGGTCTGCACTCGTACAGACAAGGCATCACCATTTTGATTCTCCATATTTTTCCGTCTCATCTCCTTTATCAGCAATGATGAGACTATTTCATCAAAATGCAAGGCAGTTGCATTGCTACCTATTGCAATAACTAGACTATCCCACGAATCTGGTAGAGAACACAACAAACTAATGCACTTATCTTCATCTGAAATTTTAATATCAACAGATGCTAACTAAATTACCACAGTATTAAATGCATTTAGATGCTCTGTCATTGAGTCTCCATCTTTCATCTTTAGGTTATACAACTTTTTCTGCAAGAACAATTTATTCACCAGAGACTTAGATTGGTACAAAGTTCCTAACTTGTCCCACAAAGTCTTCATCGTAGCTTTCCCTGATACATTCAGAAATATTGAATCTGAGACACACAATCGTATTGTGCTCTTTGCCTTCCGATCCAACTTCTTCCATTCTTCATCAGACACTCCAATTGGTTTAGTACCTGGATCTACCGCGATCCATTGGTCTTTATCCACCAACAGATCCTCCATCTTGAGTTTCCACAACTCAAAACTCTGACCATTAAATTTCTCGTTCTCTATCTTTCCACTGCTCGCCATCTACTTTCACCACTAGAATTGATCTCGTAGATCTCCCACTGAACAGGGTCTACCACAGACCCGAGCGAAACCCCTTAGCAATAAAGGTGTCCCCTTGAAGCCAAAACAACTCTAATACCAATTGTAGGTTTTAACCCCGTACAGAAATTACCTGCATACAAATTCTAAAACATAGAAAATAAACAATGCGAGATCATAACACATAAAACACATATACACAGAGATTTTCCCCTGGATCCCAAAACCGAGACTACCAACTTGATTTTTCATTATGTTCCTTTCAATGTTACAATACATATTTATACATGTTGAAGCATCCAATACCATGGACCGAAAACCATCACGTCCAATACCATGGATTGAAAACCATCGCTTCCAATACCATGGACTGAAAACCATCGCGTCCAAAAAACATGTGTGAAAATCATGCACAAAACCATAGGTGGGTACGTCCAACCCAACATAGGGTCCAAAACCAAAATTTTCCAGGGCGCTGCCCCGGACCCCATAAAGTGGGGTTATGGGTGCCCTTCAAACCCTTTTTTAACTACGTGGAAAGAATATAACACAACCCAACATGCTTGAATGTTAATGGTATGAAAGTTTCCACTGTATTAATGAAAGATATGCTTAGGTGTTGAAAAATAAACTAATTATAGAAAGTAGGCATAGTCCATGATCGTTAGTATTGTTAAAAAGAAAAGGGTCAGTGGCGCCACACCTCCTATAGTGTGATTGGAAGAGTACCGCCAATGTAGGGGTGTGACAGGTGGTATAAGAGCTTTTCAGAGTTCACGATGAGGAGTTGATTCCACTAAACTTTGTGACAATTGGTTTTAGAGAAATGTGAATTGCAGGCTTTGGTGATTCAGGTTGAAGGAATCTGAAGGGTGATTCAGATTTATGATTTACGGTCTACACAAGATCGCAAAGAAGGCAGATAGCAGAGATGTTGGAAGAATCTCAGATCATGACAGGTGAATCTAGCCATAATGCGGGATAAGCTTTCCTAAACAGGGTATTGGAACGAATGGAGGAATTGGGTTCTGACATAACTTCGATGAAGGTTGAACATGAAGGTTGTGCAAAGGTGAAGGAGGAACTTGAAGAGCTCAAAGTTCAATACGAGTCTATGGAATGGGAGTATACACAAACGCAAGAAGAAGTCAAGAAGATTGCTGAAGTAAGAGATAAAGGTTTGGCTGAAATCTTGAAATTGTGGCAAGCTCTTGACAAAGCTCTAGATGAGATCACAGTTTTGAAGAAGGCCACACAACTCAGGTGGAGGTGTGACTCATGTCAAAGTCAAAGAGCTAGATTCTTATGATGGAATGAGGAGTGCGAAAACTCTTGGTAACTTTCTATGGGATATGGAATAGTACTTGGAGCACTTGGGATTATCCGAAAAGGAAAACAAAGTGAAGGTAGCTACTCAATTCTTGACGAAGGATGCTAAGATGTGGTGGTGAAGGAGGATGGACCAAATTGCCAATGGCAATGCTAGAGAAATAACTTCGTGGGATGACATGAAGGCTTTGAAAACCCACTTTAGTCCACAAGATGAAACATGGGATGCAAGGATGAAGATAAAGTATATAAAGCAAATGGGAAGTCTGCAGGCATACCAGCGAGAGTTCACAAGTGCAGTTTTGGAACTTCCAGACATGGCGGAAAGGGACAAGGTGTTCAAATTTATCATAGGTCTGAAACCTTGGGCATGGAATGAAGTGAAGATGCAAAATATTAAGACACTGAGGAGGCTTTTTCTGTTGTGGATCATTTGGTGGAACACTATGATGAGGGTTCTGATGAGAAGAAGAAGAAGTTTGACAAACCGAAAGAGAAGACTATGAAAGAGGATACTTCGAGATCGAATGATAAGTCGAAGACGAAGAAACTGTTGAAGTGTTAGATATGCGAGGAACCACACATGGTGAATAATTGTCCTTCAAGACTAAAGGTGGCTGCCTTGGCACAATCCAATGCGAAGAAAGAAGAAACTTCCGTAGGAGTTATGTAGATTTTGGGAGCTGCAGTGGCTATGGAAGCTAGCTCTAGGAGAGACCCAGAAAGAAACAAATTGGAGTATGTTGAAATGAAGGTTGGGAGTGTTGATGTGCTTACTATGGTGGATAGTGGAGAAACTCACAACTTTATGAGTGAGGATACTGCGAGAAGCATTGGGGTGAAATTTGTACCGATGCATGCACAAATGAAGAAAGTGAATTCTCTTCCAGACTCTATGATTGGTGTAGCTGAAAAGGTGGATGTGACACTTCGTGAATGGACATGGAAAGTCGATTTCATTGTGGTGCGGATAGATGACTATGAAGCTGTACTGGGTATAAAATTCATGAAGGAATCTGATGCGATGATTGTTCCCCATATGAAGAAATTGTACATTTACGACGGACGAGAGGATGTACCCATTGGTGTATCAACCTTGGAAGTAACTAAGCTTGAGCATAAGCTGATAGCGATGACTATGGAGAATGGGAAGAAAGATGAAGAGATCTGTAAGTGGTTTTCTGTTGCAAAGACAAAGCTTTTGGAGCAATCATAGGTTATCAGGGCATTGTCAGATAACATCTTGGATCTATCTAAGAGGTTGGAAGTAGTGAAGGATGACGATGATGAAAAGTATGTGAGGCCAAATGTTCAGATGAAGGATCAGGAGGCATACTTGCAGAGAATGGAAGTGGAGGATCTGGATAGGTGGATTGAGTTGATCAGTGACAGAGAGCCTTCATCTTAAACTACCATGGAGCATGATGCTCATTGTTAGCTGCTCATGGCAGTGAGTCTCCAAACACTTTGAGCAGGCATCTAGGGGTGAGATGACACAGGTTAACAGACAACATGCAGTAGACAGTCATGATGATGTGGAGCATGAGTTCTTGTGGAGGCGATGCATGGTTGGATTAGCTACCCAACTAATCACCGACATGAGGGGTACCAGCACATGATTCCTTGCAGAATAGTGACATATCTATGGCACGGAGCAGGTTGAGTAGTGGACATATGGATTACCCATATACACAGTTGTGTGGATGATATATTGGTGACAGATGGTTGCTGGGATGGGAGATTGTTGAGGGTGATAATGACTTTGAGTGGGGGAGGATGTAACGTCTTGGAGCTGCGATGAGTTTCGACAAGTGCACACGACGGAGGAGCGACAGGTGAGATAAGCAAAATGAATGTAGTCGCAGAGGAAACACGAGGCCATGAGGAAAAATGGCTATGTGTTGGATTGAACGATGGTATATAGGATGAGGTGGTCCTGGTGGGGGCACCCAACCGATGAGCCGACGTGCAGGAAAAATAAAACGAAGGTCGAATGGGTGGGTCAGCTAGGCGAGCCGACGTGCTAACCATGGCAGCGAAAGTGTATAAGTATGGTGATGTGGAGAGGAGCTTCATCATCGAACTCAAGCGAACAAACAAGCGTACAAGCCAAGGGAATGCGAGGTGCAAGCTGGAGGTTTGAAATCTCAGGTGGAGGTGCATGCAGACACGAGGTCGAAGCACCTGAGCTGCAGCTCAAGTTGTGGGTGTCACAGAGGTGCAAACAGGCCGCAGGGTGCAGGGTAAATGACAAACAGTTTGGTGGTGATGTGGCCCAGCGACACGGGCCCGCACTTGACACTTAAATTGGCTTTACACCCGGCCTCGGTTCATTTTGTGACGTGGTGGATTTTAGTCAGTTGTGATGACGGTTTTATGTAGGGTGGTAATAGATGTTTTCATTGGAACTTGGAATGTGTTAATGAGGCATTTAATGCCGAGCTACCAGCCTTGGGTTTGTTTCATCTATGCACCCTTTGCCAAAATGCTTTGGTGGTCTGGTCTTTCGTGATTTTTTTCTTGCTGTTGTGGGTTTGGAAATTACCCTGTATGGCTCCTCCTCAATCGCCGATGGCGGTCTCTGTTACTGTCCCTGCTAATGGTGGAAAACACTTGTTGGTTTCCTGAGCTTGACACTATAACTGTTGGTGGGTTACTGCTATGGTGCAAGTCTGTCGAAGTCCTGGAAATGTATGTGCACGGATTCTCCTTTGAATGTAAGTCTTTCGGTTCTGTTTCAATCCTTAGGCTCTTGCATGTGGTCTTCCTTTGGTTCCTGTTTTTACCGCAACTCTCATTGTCTTTGACCACTGTTTGATTCTCAAGCTGGTTGGTGGTTATGAATGCAGCTAACTGCGAAAGAAACCTCGACAAAGGCACGCAGGTAATCACTTTGTTCCTTGATTCAATCTTTCCCTCATCTGGCATGGACTCTAACCACGAACTGCTCCTTCCGTCACAGGCTTTATTGACTCTTCAGTGGTTTTGTTCTGCAACTCTTGGTCCGATTTTCTCAGGTAAGTTGGGACTTCCCTTTATCCTCTGTTTTCAACTTGTCACTTTGGGTTTCACTGTGAATATGGGTAACAGAACTTTGTTGGTCCTGCAGGTCTGTGGTTCAACCTGGGCGCACAGACTTTGTTACAGTTCGAATTTCCACTTGCAACGAAACCTCATCCTGTAGGCACTGATACTTGAGTCCCGTCGGTTTATTGTTAGGGTTTTTGGTAGGGATTCTTGGAAGGTCAATTGTTCGATGTCTGATAGTCACACTTTTCCCGAAACTCTGTTTGTGGAATGTAATGTATTTTTGGATTCATCTTCTGGTTGTATTTTCTGTTATGTTTCAGCAAAGAGAACTGGATTCTATGGTAAAACCCTAACCTAGGGTTTGTCCTTCTAGGACACTGATACCCGTCTTTTGCTTGTAACGACTGTATTTTAAATATGTTTGGATAATAATGGCTATGGCTATAGTTCTATATATTTACTTAAATCGTGAAAGCTTGGACAAGGTTATTGGGTTACCTGTGTTGGTATTTTTGTCTCCTTCGATACTGCTTCACGGTAATTCATCAGAGATTTCGTTATGCTTTTGGTTATAATCTCTTCGTTCTCCAATTTCTGCATGCTCTTGCTCTGCCGTATTATGCGAATGCACTTGAGAATGTCTGTCTGTGGTTAATGTCTGTGAATGCGACCTGCAGGGGTCGATAATAGTATGCTGGAACTGTTTTTACATTACACAATAAATGTACAGAACATAATATTACGTTACAGGAATAAAAGAATGAACGAGTTAGACTGTTTTCTGCAAATAAGATCTGTTTTTCTCTTCTTTATTTCTCTCTATTCTCCAATTGATGAACCCTGTCTCTGTCTTACATTTCTGCCTTTATACATTGAGATTACAGTTAATTAAACTGTCCTAGGTTTTGGTTAGACAGTCATGCTATGGTTGACATTACAAGATTATGATTAGACAGTTTTGTCTTTTTTTTCTTCTAAATTAACAGATCAGTTCGTAACTACACCTTTATTATTGTTTAGACCATGACCACCCTAACTGTCTACTTAACCTTGAATTTGTCATAACATCTTAAAATAGCGAAAACAAATCAAACTCCTGTCTCATGACTCATAAACTATAATAATAAAAAAAACAATCCAAACAACTAACAACCTTCCAACCTGGCTGAGACAGACTCCAGTCACAGTGAGCTAGATGCTCCTGCATCAGGCTCCCGAGGAAAAAAGAAATCATGGCTCCGTTCCATGAGCTTCTCGACAGAAGTACCGGTCTGTTTGATCTGCCTGGTGTCAAGCCACGAACTGTCCTCAATTGGACGGTTCTTCGACTTGACCAGGTATTGTAAGTACTCCTTCTGCCAAGTTCATTTAGCCACTTGAGTGTCGAGAATGCTCTCGATCTCGGGAGGTTGAACATAAGGCTTCTATCTCTTCCAAGCTTCTCCTTCGTCCTGGGTGTTCCATGTGTTTCGCGTGGTTCCATCTTCTTCCTTCTTCTCTGGGTTAGCTGTGTAGGGAAACAAGTCTGTTACATTAAAAATAGGTGAAATGCCTATTCCTGGTGGCAATTGGATCTCATAAGCATTTGCTGAAAAATTCTGTAGGATTTTGCAGGGTCCTATCTTCTTGTGCTTTAATTTATTGTATGTACATTTAGGAAAACGTTCCTTGCGCAAATGTGCGAGGACTTCGTTTCCTATATTGTACTATACCTCCCTTCTCCACAAATTCGTTTGCTGTTTGTACTTTAAGCTACTGCCCTGCAATTTAAGTTTCACCTGTTCATGCAAATCCCTCATCGTGTTAGCAAAATCTTCTCCGTCTGCGCTTCGCCTTTCTTGCAATCAAAGATCCCGTAGTTCATGCACTCCACGAGGATGCGTGCCGTATAGGATTTGGAAAGGGCTCAAGCCTGTGTTGTGATTAGGTGAATCATTGTAAGCGAATTTTGCCTATGCCAGCACTCGATCCCACATCCGCGAATTCTCTCCCACTAGACTTCGTAGCAGATTCCTTAAACTCCTGTTTACAACTTCTGTTTGTCCGTCCATCTGCGAATGGTAAGCAAAACCGTAACTCAGTTGAGTATCCATCTTTTTCCACAGGGTACGCCAAAAATGTCCCGTAAACTTCACGTCCCTATCTGACAGGATGGATTTGGGTAATCCGTGTAACCTGACGATCTCATTAAAAAACAAGTGGGCCACGTGGGTGGCATCACTGGTCTTCCTGCAAGGGATAAAATGTGCCATTTTCGAGAATCTGTCCACCACTACCATTACCGAATCGTATCCTCACTGCGTCTTAGGTAGGCATAAGATGAAATCCAAGCTGACTGAGTCCCATGGTCTGCCTGGAACGGGTAACGGTGTATACAGTCCTACGTTCTGACTGTGACCCTTTGCTAACTGACACAATTTGCATCTGGCTATGAATCGCCACACATCCCTCTGCATCCTTGGCCAACAGTAAAATTGTCTGAGCTGCTCGAGTGTTTTGTCCACGCCGAAATGCCTGGACAAACCTCCCTATGCTTTTCTTGAATAATGTTCTCCCTCATCGAGCAGTCAGGTATGCCCAGTTTTCCCCCCTTGAACAACAACTTATCCTACAAATTGTAATCTAACCAAGGGCTGTTATCCCTCACCAAGGGGTTCTAGCATGCCTCATAGGCCTCCTTAAAGTCTGCATCCGTCTGGTACAAATCTCGTCAGTGCTCAAACCCCAGCACTTGCATAGTGCTTTCCTGCAAAAGTAGAGCTTTCCTACTCAGTGCATCCTCTACTTTATTAGCTTGCCTGCTAATATGTTTCAATACGAAATTGAAACTCTGTAGATACTCCACCCATTTGGCGTGTTTGTGGTTCAGGTTGTGCTGATGCATTATGTACTGTAATGTAGAGTTATCTGAAAACAACACGAACTCATTTCCTAAAAGATAATGCGTCCACTGCTTTAGTGCCTGTATGACCACATAAAAATCCTTATCATATGATGAGTATTTCTATCTACTCTCGTTCAGCTTCTCGCTGAAAAATGCTACAAGCTTATCCTCCTGACTGAGAACAGCTCCAATTGCTGTCCCGTTGGCATCATAGAGAACCTGAAACAACTTTTGGAAATCTGGTAGTCTCAGGATCAACCTCTTAGTAATCTTCCTCTTCAGCAACTCGAAACTCCTCTCCGCTGCTTCTGTCCACCGAAAAGGCTAGCTGGCCTTTTTGATGGTATCTAGCATTGGTGCACAAATTTCGCTGAAATTCTTTATAAATTTCCTGTAAAAGCTTGCTAATCCGTGAAAGCTACGTACCTCGAATAAATTTTTCAGAGATGGACAATTCACTATTGCTTCCACCTTCTCCGGATCCATCTTTAGTTCATTCTCTACTATCACAAACCCCAAATAAATCAATTCCTTCTGTAGAAAAGTACATTTCTTCAAATTTATCAGCAGTTTATTCTGTTGTAACTTCTCCAGCACCTTATGCACATGTTGAAGGTGTTCTTCTTTCGTCCTGCTGAAAATAAGGATGTCATCCAAATAAACTATCACAAACTTCCCAATATACTCCTTCGACATCTCATTCATTAACCTCATAAATGTACTAGGCGCATTGCTCAGCCCAAATGGCATGACCAGCCATTCGTACAGCCCCTCATTTGTCTTGAAGGCTGTCTTCCATTCGTCCCCCTTTAGTATCCGAATTTGATGGTACCCACTTTTCAAGTCTATCTTCGAGAAATAAGCTGCCCAGATTAAACAATCCATCATATCATCCATTTGCGGCAGGGGAAACTTGTACCGGATGGTGATTTTATTGATGGCCCTTGAGTCGGTGCACATCCGCCATTCTCCTCCCTTCTTGGGAGCGAGGACCATTGGAACAACACAGGAGCTAAAGCTCTCCCTTATCAATCCCTTGTCCAACAGTTCTTGCACCTGCTTCCGAATTTCTTCATTATCCTTGGGGCTCATTCCGTATGCTGCTTTGTTCGGCAAGCTGGCTCCGGGTATGAAGTCAATATGATGACTTATGCTCCATTTGGGGGGTAATTTGTCTGGTAAGTCATCTACAACTATGTTTGTAAATTCCTCCAACATTTGTGGATCTCCATAGGTAAATCTGCGATCTCTGTATGCAATAACACTGTCCTTGCCTTCTTCACCACTGCATAACCTATCTCACTGTCCTCAACCTGTTTTAAAAATTGTTTTCCCTTGACCAACAACGTTCTTGGTTCACTAGTCTCTATTTTCCCTTCTTCTTTGATGGGTACAAGCGTATGCTTGATTCCATCCTTCATAAATTTATAACAGTTCGTCAATCCATCGTGGACCACTTTTCTATCGTATTGTCAATCCCTGCCCAACAATATGTGACATACATCCATCGGCATGATGTCACAAACGAATTTGTCCTTGTACCTCCCAATCTAAAACTCAACCTCGCTCTGTTCATCCACCAGCAACTGATGGATTTTTTGTAGCCATGAAACTCTATAAGGGTTGGGATGTTTTGAGTGTTTCAATTCCAGTTTTTCTACCATCTCCATAGACACTAAATTTTCAGTACTAACGCTATCTATAATTAATTTATAGCACTTACCTCGCGATTTAAAAACTGTTCTGAACAAAGCCTTCCGCTGCGTCTGTTCGGTGATCTCTTTGACTGGTTTCAATAGCACCTTGTGCAGCACCAAAGCTTCTCCTGTCTCTGGAGCATTCTCTACTTCTTGGGGAGGTTTTGCTGCTTCTTCTGGTTGTGCCACATATGCGCCCCGCTGTCCAGCTTGTTCTGCTTCCGGACACTCAAATGATCTATGTCCCCATTTATGACATTGATAACATTGGTAACTAGCCCCTCTTCCTCGGTCGTTACCTCTGCCCCGCTGGGATGACCTTCCACCTCTTGTACTATCACCTCTATCCGCTGATCCAAAAGCTCTGGAAATGCTACCTTCGTCATTATCACTAGCAGTCCGCCCTCTGCCATAGGATTGGCCTTTCCCTCTGCTAGCTCCTCGTCCTCTCCGGGCATTGTGTCTTCTGGTGATTTTCTCCTCAGCCTTCATGGCACTCTGATATGCTTCCTCAGTGTTATTCAGTGATAAAATACTGATTTCATCCAAGATATCCAACCTTAATCCATTAACATACCTTGATGTCCTTTCCGTTGTATCTTCTGCATATCTGGCCCGCAAATTCACTTGATAGAACTCCTCCATATATTCCCTTACCGTCAGTCCTTTTTGTCTCAGATTCTGCACCTGCCTGTGCAATGCAATCTGATAGTCCCTCGGCACAAATCTGCCCTTTAACTTGGCCACCATCCTTGACCAGGTTTTAATCGGCGTCTTGTTCAGCCTTTTCCTTTCATTATGAACACTGTCCCACCATAGGGCTGCATGTCCCTTCAATTTTGTCGCAGCGAACTTAACTCTGCGGTCTTCGCTGACTTCCTCACACTTAAAATACTTATCCATCTCACTGATCCAATCTAACAAAACTTTGATAGGCAGGCTGTCGTCATATGTCGGGAGTTCTGGCTTGGGTTTACTGCATGCTACTAAAACAAATCTCAATAGTCTCACTTCTGTGGATTCACCTTCTGGTCCATCTGCTACTACTTCAACTTCCTCTTCACTATCATCACCTATTTCCAGATCTCTTCGTCTACCTATCTCTATTGCCTCCAAACAGGCAGCAAGAATTCTGATCTCCTCTCTCAATCCTTCACCTGCCAATATTCTAGCACCTCTGCCATGACCTCATCTTCCTCTCTCCATTTCTCCTACTAACATGAAAAGACAAAAAAAACTGCTCTGATACCACTCTGATGTGGCCCAGCCACACGGGCCCGCACTTGACACTTAAATTGGCTTTACACCCGTCCTCGATTCTTTTTGTGACGTGGCAGATTTCAGTTTGTTGTGACGGCGGTTTTATGTAGGGTGGTAATAGATGTTTTCGTTGGAACTTGGAATGTGTTAATGAGGCATTTAATGCTCAGTTACCAGCCTCGGGTTTGTTTCATCTTTGCAACCTTTGCCAAAATACTTTGGTGGTCTAGTCTTTTGCGATTTTTTTCTTCTTGTTGTGAGGTCTGGCAAGGGTTTGGAAATTACCCTGTATGGCTCCTCCTCAAGTGTCGGTGGCGGTCTCTGTTACTGTCCCTGCTATGGTGGCCAACCATTGCTGGTTTCCTGAGCTTGACACTGTGACTGTTGGTGGTTTACTGCTGTGGTGCAAGTGTGTCAAAGTCCTAGAAATGTATGTGCGTGGATTCTCCTTTGAATGTAAGTCTTTTGGTTCTATTTCAATCCTTAGGCTCTTGCATGTGGTCTTCTTGTGGTTCCCGTTTTTACTGCAACTCTCATTGTCTTTGACCACTGTTTGATTCTCAAGCTGGTTGGTGGTTATGAACGCAGCTAACTGGGCAAGCAACCTCGGCAAAGGCACGCAGGTAATCACTCTCTTCCTTGATTCAATCTTTCCCTCGTCTAGTGTGGAGTCTAACCACGAACTGCTCCTTCTGTCACAGGCTTTATTGACTCTTCAGCGGTTTTGTTCTGCAACTCTCGGTCCGGTTTGCTCAGGTAAGTTGAGACTTCCCTTTATCCTCTATTTTCAACTTGTCACTTCGGGTTTTACTGTGAATATGGCTAACAGAACTTTGTTGGTCCTGTAGGTCTGTGGTTCGACCTAGGCGCATGGACTTTGTTACGGTTCAAATTTCCACTTGCAACGAAACCTCGTCCGGTAGGCACTGATACTTGAGTCCCGTCGGTTTTTTGTTAGGGTTTTTGGTAGGGTTTCTTGGAAGGTCAATTGTTCGATGTATGATAGTCACACTTTGCCCGAAACTCTGTCTGTGGAATGTAATGTAATTTTGGATTCGTCTTTTGGGTGTATTTTCTGTTATGCTTCAGCAAAGAGAACTTGATTCTATGGTAAAACCCTAACCTGGGGTTTGTCCTTCTAGGACACTGATACCCGTCTTTCGCTTGTAATGACTATATTTTAAATATGTTTGGATAATAATGGCTATGGATACAGTTCTATATATTTTGTTAAATCGTGAAAGCTTGGACAAGGTTATTGGGTTACCTGTGTTGGTCTTTTTGTCTCCTTCGATACTCTGCTTCACGGTAATTCATCAGAGGTTTCGCTATGCTTTTGGTTATACTCTCTTCGTTCTCGAATTTTTGCACACTCTTGCTTTGTCGTATAATGCGAATGCACTTGAGAATGTCTGTATGTGGTTAATGTCTGTGAATGCGACCTGCAGGGGTCGATAATAGTATGTTGGAACTGTTTTTACATTACACAATAAATGTATAGAACATAATATTACGTTACAGGAATAAAAGAATGAACGAGTTAGACTGTTTTCTGCAAATAAGATCTGTTTTTTTCTTCTTTATTTCTCTCTATTCTCCAATTGATGAACCCTGTCTTTGTCTTACATTTCTACCTTTATACATTGAGATTACAGTTAATTAAAATGTCCTGGGTTTCGGTTAGACAGTCATGCTATGGTTGACATTACAAGATTCTGATTAGACAGTTTTGTCTTTTTTTTCTTCTAAATTAACAGATCAGTTCGTAACTATAACTTTATTATTGTTTAGACCATGACCACCCTAACTATCTACTTAACCTTGAATTTGTCATAACATATTAAAATAACAAAAACAAATCAAAATCCTGTCTCATGACTCATAAACCATAATAAAAAAAACAATCCAGACAATTAACAACCTTCCAACTTGGCTGAGACTGAACCCGGTCATGGTGAGCTAGATGCTCTTGGATCAGGTGGGCGCAGGTCGGGCAACACGAGGGCGGGTGCACATGGTGAGCGTTTGGTTGAATGATTAGGTGGACAGGAGGTGCGACGTACGGTGGAAGGGCGAGTCAGCGAGACGAATCAGTGAGTGTGAACGGTGGATGTATAGAGGCATGCCGATGGGCGAGTCGTGCAGGCACGCTTGGCATGACGACATGGTTGACGGTTGGTGGTGAATGTGGTTGGAGGGTGAGCTGGGTGAGTGCGCCGAGGTGCAGTGAAACATGAACAAAGAAACGTGCAATGAGGGGGAGTTGGTGAAACGAGCTCGAGCTCGGGTAAACGGTGAATGTTTTCAGCAGTGACGATGGGCATGCCCAAACGAAAGTTGAAGTTCTGCAACAAGGCGTTGGTGAATGGTGGGTCGTGCACAGGTGAACGACGATGAGCGGCACGACGAAACGACGAATATGTGACTTTGCCCAATGGCGAGGCAAGGCTACACGACGAGTGCAGGAAGGTGAATTTGTATAAGTGTAAAGGTGAAATTTGGGGTTTTTGTTCGTTGTAATTTTATATGTGAATTCTGAATATTAACATTTATTGATATGGGTAGACTCATAACTACAGGGAGTTTCCCCTCCCATGATATTCCGATGATATGAAAGTTTCCATTGTGTTAATGAAAAATATGCTTAGCTGTTGAAAAATAAACCAAGTATAGAAAGTAGGCGTAGTCCACGATCGTTATTATTGTTAAAAAGAAAAAGGTCGATGGTGCCACACCTATAGTGCGGTTAGAAGAGTACCACCAATGTAGGGGCATGACAATTATAATGCTAAGAAACAAAATTTTATGTAAAAATAACGATTTTAGATTTGCCAAGAATATAACGCATTTTCATCTTTATTGAATATTAATACATCCCAATTTCTTAATAAATGCTATATTCTTTAAATAAGTAACTATATATAAATTAATAATATAAATAATTAATTAAAAATTATTTAATCCAATTTAATTAAATAAAATTACCTCAACCTCCAAATAGGAGTGGTTAAAAAGAGATAGGTTACATTTATTTTCATTCGATCACTTATTATCTAGGCTCTTCATATTTGATTAAGATTAAACGAGCTACTTTCGTCTTTAGTAGTGGGTTGTCTTCATGGGGATCATGTTGTTTTTCATTATAAATTGCGTTTGTATGAATGTTTATGATTTTAAATGGTTTCGAATAATGACAAAGTTGTATATATCTTGTTGTTTGATTCTTAAGTTTTAAGATATTTTAATGTTAATACTGTTTTATTTGTTTAAAATCTTTATGTTTAATTTTGTGAAGGATATTTTAGCTTTTTTATTTAACTCAAAATATATTTATTATTATTTTATGTAAATTATAATGTTTCAAATAAATAATAGTAAAAAATGAATGAGGAAGAATTCTAATTGTTTTATGTTTTTATTATTTTGTTTAAAGTATATAATGCAGTTTGCAGAAAGATAGTTATTTTTGGTTTTCTAAATATTTTTATACATTTTTATATATATTTAATAACTTAACTTTATTATACCAAATTATCATCATATATGTTGTAATATTGTTATTTAAAAAATATTAAAACAATTATTTTAACAAATTCTTAAAAGTTAAAAATAAGTTATTGTGTTATGACGTGTTTCATAGTTTACAATGGAGAGATATTGTAGTATTTGTAAATAAGTGAGAACATTTTAATATCGACTCAATAAGAATTTAGGGTAGGGAGATGTTGTAATGTTAGTAAAAGAGTCTAGATCCATGTTTAATCCCAATTCTATCAAGTTTTGAGAGGTATCAAATCTCTCAAGCTTCAAACCACATTTCTGACTATGAAATTTGAGGAAGGTTTGCACCTCAAGGGATTTGATTCCTCTGAGAGCTTAATAAATCTAGGGTTAAGATGGATCTAGGCTAGTTTAATTATTTTTATTTATAATTAATAATAATTATTAATTTTGACCAAGTTAAAATGTTTTAATATATATATATATATATATATATATATATATTATATATATATTATATATATAATTTTATTTTATTTTTAAATTAAAATTTGTTTGATTTTTATGTAATTTTTACCACGGTCAAAATGTTTACATAACATAACATAGCCTTATAACATCTCTTCCATAATGGTTGGAGAGCACCTCTAGACATAATGGGTGTAAACATTTAAATGTCTACTAAATAGAAAATCATTTCAAAAATTATATAAACTTAAGCAAGTTTTTCCACCTAAATAAATAAAATTTGTATGTAATTAAACATAGAGTTATTGCCCACCATTATTTATACATTTAGTAACATAAAAATAAATCAAAATAAAAATTTGATGATTGCTTCACTTAACGTATAATATTTTTTTCATATATATATATATATATATATATGATATAATTATTTATTATTTATTAATGTATATAATTAAGTATGAAGAAATTATGATTGGCACTTCTCAATATATATAAAAAAAAATTAACCACATGGTGAATCGGTAACTGCTAGTCCGAATCTATGAGAGACCCAGGATCAATCCTCGTAGGTGCCTCTATAACACCAGGAGTACGTAATTAAACATAGAGTTATTACCCACCATTATTTATGCATTTAGTAACATGAAAATAAATCAAAATAAAAATTTGATGATTGCTTCACTTAACGTATAATATTTTTTTCATATATAAAATATATATATGATATAATTATTGATTATTTATTAATGTATATAATTAAGTATAAAGAAATTATGATTGGCACTTATCAATATAAATAAATAAAAAAATTTAACCACATGGTGAATCGATAATTGCTAGTCCTAATCTATGGGAGACCCAGGATCAATCCTTGTACCTGCCTCTAACACCAGGAGTACATCCAACCACCTGCAAGTCGGGTATACTAAGATCCTATGATTACCACACCAGGAGTACATCCAACCACCTGCAAGTCGGGTATACTAAGATCCTATGATTACCACATGCAAGTCTAGTATACTAAGATCCTATGATTTTAGCAAGAGCAGACTCACGTGCTGCCAAGACCAGGTGTGTACGGCCTTCGGAGATGTGCGACGCGGTTGGGCGCCAGACAACCAGGCGCGTGTTGGAGGTGCGACGGGCGGTCGTGCACGACCGAACAACGGTGCGACAACCGGTTATGCGATGCGACAGAGGACCTTGCGACAATTTGCGACAAAGACTTGTGAACACTTGGTGAACGACAAGTGTGGAGCATGGTTTATACCCATGATTAGAGGCTTTGCAATGGGGGTTGGCCGACATGCCATGGAGGGCGAGGCCGACTTAAACAAGCGTTCAAAGGGTGCGTGTATGGCATGTGTGGGCGGTCGGCTGGGCAGCCCACCCACATGCCATGGTGCATATATATGTGGAGCGTTGAGTGTTCAAACATCAACAACTTTGCTCATTCGATCATACGCACTTCGCTATAAGGAAAGAGATATCTTGTGTGCAGTTTTGAGGAGAGCTAAGGCGCATAGCTCATGCGCTCTCCTTGGTAAATCGCACTTGGAGAGAATGCTCTCGGTGAAGGGTGAAGACGTTGGGCAAGGCGTGCCCGAAGTGATCATGCGGAGGTGTCGTTTGTGCGACAACTTGGCGTGGGTGTCTTGGCGACTCGGGTGAGCGCCCGCCCATCGTGCAAGTGTGCACGGAGACTTGTAGGAGTGTTGGTTTGTCAACGGAGGTGTGTCTCGGTTGGAGGTGCCCGTGTGTGGCGACTTTGAGGTGCGCTCGAGTTGGGCAAATGACACGACGGTGCGGCGAGGTGAACGAAGGATTGGTTAGTCGTGCGACGACTGTGCGGAGGTGCCGATGAGCTGGGCAACCGAGTTTGCCTATGTTGTGGAAATTTGGCTAAGTGTAAATTTGGGGTTTCCCAAGATTTAACTTGTGCATTGTAAAAGTGAAGATTATATAATATATTGATTCGGGCAGACTCATATTGCAGGGAGTTGCCCCTCCCTTTATACTGTTGTGCATTTCTCTTATATAATGTTGTTGATAATGAATGTGTATGGGTGTTTATTGGTATAAAGGCACATTAATAATACTTGGTAACGAAAATAAAACTAAGTATGGATTGTTAAGGCGTAGTCTACAATCATAAGTATTGGTGAAAAGAAAACGGTTGGTAGTGCCGCACCTCGTCGGCACGGTTGAAAGACCACTATAGGCTTGGGGGCGTGACAGTTGGTATCAGAGCTCGTGAACATGTTCGGGTGTTAAAGCATTGAAGCTGATACACGACTTGACAATTGAGCTGGTTAGAGCAAGGTTGCTCTGACAGTGGAAGCAGGTACTTGCAGGTGAAGGAAGCTAGTTTCACATACAAGTGGAACAAGGGCAAGTTCATGGTTGCAAGGAACTTGGTGAAGCTTGTGAAGGTTGGAACCGGAGGTCATAGAGTTGGGCAGGCGGTACTACATGCTGTTCATATGATTTGGGCACTTGCCAGGTGGGCAAGTGGGACTGCATGTGGGCAGGTGTACACAGTTTGGGCGTCTGTGGACCAAACGAAGTACAAACCGGGGAAGACGTGCGACAAGGCATGGCAGGCTTGGAAGAATGCGAAGGGAAGCTCTTGCTTACCTTATACAGGTTGAAGCGGATGAAAAGGGAGAATCCTCGGATTCGAGAGAAGCTTGCAGTCTTGGAAAAGAATGTTGAAGATGAGCTTCTTCAACTTGGTTGGACAATGGAGCAAGATGAAGTTGCAGATTGTACTGACAAGGAAGAGGAGGCCGTGATGTTTGAAGATGTTGCAGACATGACCATGATGGAGGATGAGCTTGAGATTGATCAAGTTGGACCAGGATCGTGCAGTTTGCAAACATGTATGGATGAGGGTACTCTCATGGAGGAACCTCATGTTGATGATGACGATGTAAGTACTATTCATACTTGTGTTTCATTTGAGTATTTGGTAGATAAACCGTATGCAGGGAAGGGCAAAGCCAGTTTGCCGATGCTAGGGAGCATCCTACCATGGATGTTTATGATGAGACCTTGTATGGAGAAGCAAGGATTGTTGATTGTTGTAGGACTTGTTGGGGTTGTTTGTGACCTTATGGTGGAAGGTACAATGGCCCGTGACAAGGGTGGAACTTGATGATTGTTGTGGAGGAATGGGTCATGCTTTAGCCACATGGCTAAGTGCCCGGCATGACTCATGGACAGATTGAAGGGCACACTCTTAGGTGGACTTCTCATGGCTGAGACCAAGAGCAAGTCTTGGTGGAACCTTTGGTGGAGGAGCTATGATGGAAGGGACTCGTAATGATGATGATATGGTTGGGTGACCGAGTTCACTAAACCGATGATTGCAGACTTGGATAAGGATGACCGACTATTGTGATGGGTCTACTTGGTTGGACTACATGGCAACTTAGTCATGGACATCAGGTTGGAGACATGGAGCATGGCAGTCTTATGCAGGGACATTATGTGGGAGCACTTGTAGAGGTGTCACTTATGGGCATCCAATGAGAAGTGCTAAAGCAGGGATGTTGTGCAAGTGGATTTGCTAGTGTGACATGGAGATGTTTTACTTATGAGCCGATGGAGAGGTTGTGCACTCTTGTACAACAAGGCCTTGGACTTGGATGGAGTTGTGAGCAGACTATGGGGCATTCTTACTACATGGAGAGCTGAGGCATCTTGCAGAGACCTTTGGGCCGAGACTTGTATGCTTACCGAGATGTTGGTTGAAGGTGACTCATGGAGCTCATGATGACATGAGATTGTTGTGACTTTTGGGGACTTCATATATGGTGGACTTGGAGGATCTGATGCATTGAGGAGCTTAGGTCGGAGACTTTGATGTAGGGGCATACTTTCAAGTACATACATGGGGATGGCTTGAAAGAGTGACTTGATGTGGAGGATCAATATGAGACACTTTGGAGTGATGGAGTTACGATGATGATGATGCCTTGGTGGCAACACTTG